>JAOTRH010222725.1:0-10460 GCA_034768845.1 Heliamphora exappendiculata
GGGGGGGGTTACCAATGAAGAAATTTGTATTAGAGAATGGGGCAAGGTGGCACCATCTTTTACAAATAAGAAAGGAAACAAGAGAACAAAAACAAGAAAAACAGAGAAAGAGAGAAGAAAACAAGAAAGACAAAAACAAAAAAACAAAACAAAGCAAAATATAGATCCAACCACCACCACATCTCAAAAACAAAACCCACCACATCTTTGAATAATTTTAAAAATGTACCGACTTCATAAATTAATCATTCTCATTCTCTTCTACGCCTCAGCCAAATAAGGTGATTTCTCAGCATCTAGCATCGATTTCCATTTATCTTCACCCACCCTTCCTTTTTTTTCTCCATCCACTTCACCTATAGCAACAACAAATTTGATGTTTGGATGCTTCTCTGTGTATTGTCATTTGATCCCCTCCATAAAAATAAAGCAAGCAATAACTAGCTTCTTGGGCCCCGATTGGCAACTAGCTTCTTAGGCCCCGATTGGCAACTAGCTTAAAAGTTAGCTTTTTTCCATTTTTGTGTTTTTAGCCAAAAAGCTAAATTTTGTTCAAAGTAGGTTGTTTGGTAAGTTAGCTTTTAAACTAGCCTTTTTAAAGGTGGTTGTTTTGATAAAAAGCTAGCTTTTTTTGCTTTTTGTTCAAATTGGACACTTTTGTCTTTTTATATATTTGATATTAATAATTATATGTAATTGGTACTGGTAGTAAATAAGTTATGAATAAAGGGTAACATTGTATTTTAAAAGTGGTTGGAGTTTGAATAGAATATTTTAAGAATTAGTATTTTGAATTAATTTTTTGACTTTTTAACTTTTTTACTTTTTTGCCAAACGAATCTTGTTGGCGTTTTTGCGTTTTTAGCCAAAAAACTAGAGTAGCCAAACGGGCCCTTAGGCTTAACCACTTCCACAGATTGGTCATGCCCCTTAGACAACATCATCTACTGCTCTTAATCAAACTCCCAGCCCTACCACCTCACAACCCAACTCTTACCCAAAATAGCTTCACATACCAAATCCCCTTCAAGCAGCTTCTGACCATCAAAACTGATAGAACCAAGGTTTGAAGAATACAGTAGCAGTCACCATAACTGTAACAGTAACAGTGGTGATTATGTAGTTTTAGGGCACGACGGCAGTAGCGTTAACGATAACAGCAACCAGAGCCATGAATTTATTTATTGTTTTCACAACTTAGTAAAATTTAAGTGAAACACGTTTTGTTCCAAAATCCTATTTATTGGGTTTTGTTTACTTTCTAGGTACGATCCAACTTATGTCCTGTTTTTAGTAGCACTTTTAACTTGGTAGAAAACAATTGTCAAGTTCTAAACTCTAAAAAATAAATAAAATGAGTTTCGTTTACTAACAAATGAAGATTTACTTCATAAAATAAATTAACACACAAAATCAATAAAAATAATAATTAACAATGCACGCAATCAGAATCTCGTTCAAAAGGAGAGTGCGTAAAAAATGTTGTAGATTTGAAAATTGTTAAGTCAAATGTCGCAAAACAAGTTTCACCCATGCAGGTGTTTGATTTTTGATTCGATAGATTTTTTTTTTTATAAAAGAAGTGGAAAATAATTGGGAGAAAATACAATTTAAAACTATTCAGGCTGAAGACTCTTAGAATCTCCGTAATGACTGTAATGGGACCATTCCGCTCGTTATGGCTCAATTACAGGAATCGTAACCGCCTTTACAAATGGGATTTTCTGCTATTTTGACAGCAAAGGGAATTGGAAGGCACCAAAACCATTATGTAACAGCCGTTACTGTTGTGTAACATTGATTTTAAATACCATGATTAGAACACTCTAATCTTTGAAGCTGCCTCTCCTATTTATATTTAGTAGAATAGGTTCCCCCCCCCACCCCCAACTTTCTTAGTAGCTTTACGCACCTCCCACCTTAGTCTAATATTAGAATCCTCCAATAACTGCAAAGAGTTCCACTTCAAAACCTACTAATGAAATGCCCAAAAGATCACACGAACCATTCAAATTATGCTCCGTGGCATTGGCCACAAGTAGATCAATAATTGCGCTGCCTTCTTTACCAATCAAATGAAGCACAACTAAAGGAATTATATTCAAATCTAATAGAGACTTCTTTGGGCATTTAAACAATGATAATTTTCTCACAAATAGAGTCCTTTTCCTCCGTCTTGAATCACTCCCAAGTCCCAACTTCCCTCTAACTCTCCCATCTCATACCAGATTGTGCACCTGCTTCATCACCTACAACCGATGCACCTTCTACTCACTGACCTCTATTAAGACCATGTTGAACCACCCTCTCCAATTGAAACAACACAACCCCACCACCCTCACCCCCTGAGAGATTGGCCTTGGAACTATACGTCTCATCCTTACATATCGAGCCAAGATGCAACCCATGATCACTGCCACTATGCCTCTACAATCCAAAATAACGCAAGTCGCCTCTCTAATCCTTCTCACTTTCCCAGAGCCACAACCGACAACGCCCTCAATCCGTTCTACTCCACCCTAAAAATCCTCTGACAACCCAAAACGATTTTGAGAAACCAAACTATTGACCTTCCTAAATAATCCTGAAATAGGCCCACCTTGAACCTCTTTTCCCAGTCCACCTCAATTGATGGAAATTTTCAAACTGTCAAAAATAAAGCTAAGGATAGCTGCCCTATTTGGATGGAAGCTTGAAGCTCTTAATGAGGACAATGACCTATCTTCAAGTGCAGGCCATTTGGCCTAATAGGTCTTTTTTTATCAATATAGCTCTTATTTTCCCATTCTTACATTTATTGTTCTCATACTTCTCCTAATCCTTGTGGACCCCATGTAGGAAATCTTTTTGAGCTATATAAAGTTAGTTCACATCCCTTTCTAGTAACAACATATTTTAAAGTCGTGAGGGCCTAACCTAATGTCAACAATCTCGTTACGGTTCAGGATAAGAACATTACAATTGGAATCAAAACAGACATACCATATGGAGTGTGGGCCACATGATAGAAGCAACACCTAGAATATGTAAGAGCTAATTCATGAGTCTCACAAGCGAAAGTGCTTTGTAAAGCTAAGTGCTACATCATGCACCACACGAAGGGGTGTGAATATAAACCACCTCTTGAGTGCCACAAGGGCATGGACAGATGCAATTTTTTAACTAATGAGGCAAATGATTTTTAAAAAATCTTAGATAATGGGTATTAGATTTTCCAAAAATAAAAAATAAAGGCGAGCCTATATAATTATAAAATATTCAAAGCTAATACAATTACAAAAATAAAAAATGAAACTAGGGCGTGGTGGCTTCCCCTGAAATGTTAATTCACTTATATTTGTGGGACTAATACCATTTTAACCTGCATCACGCGCCACACGAGGGCATGTGGCCTTACTGTAACATCATCGTCTTGAACCGTAATAATAGTGTCCACTTTGAGCCATCACTGCTTAAGCATGCGTTGTTAATAGGAAGAGATGTGAGCTCACTTATGTAGCCTAAAAACCTTCCCTCCCTTGCCAATGTGGAATAGAATGTCACCCGACATCAACCATGTGATGGAAGCCACGTGTAGAGTCTGCAAGAGCTAACTCTTGAGTCTCACAAGCAAAAATAAAGTTGTGTGCAGAGCTAAATGCTACATCACACACCACATGATAACGTGGGAATACTATACAAGTGTGGGCCACGTGGTGGGAGCTACTTCTAGAGTCTGTATGAGCCATCTCTTGAGTGCCACAAGGGTAGGGATGTATGCAGCTTTTTAACTAAGGAGGTGAATGGCTTTTAAAAAATCTTAATGGATATTAAAATTTCAAAAAATCAAAAATAAAGGCAAGCCTATATTTTAAAATATTTGAGACTACTACAAATTTAATAATAAAAAAATCAAAACTTGGGAGTGGTGGTTGCCCTTGAAATGTGAACTGGCCTATATTTGGGATTAATACTATTATAACCTACATCACGAGCCACACGAGGGCATGTGGCCTTACTGTAACATCCTCATTTCGAACGGTAATGTTATTGTCTATTATAAGCCAGACTCTCACGGCTTTAGAATGCATTGTTATTAAGAAGATATGAAAACTCACCTATGTAGTGAAAAAACCTTTTCTCCCTTGCCAATGTGGAATAGAATGTCACCCGACATAAACCATATAGTGGAAGCCTCATCTAGAGACTGTAAAATCTAACTCATGAGTCTCACAAATGGAAGTAAAACATTGTGAAGAGCTAAATGCTACACCATGCACCACACGAGAACGTGTAAATAATGTACGACGTTGGGCCACATGGTGAAAGCTACTTCTACAGCATGCATGAACCACCTCTTGAGTGCCACAATGGTAGGGACGAGCGTAGCTTTTTAACTAAGGAGGCAAATAGTTTTTAATAGATCTTAAAGAATAGGTATTAGATTTTCAAAAAAATAAAAATAAAGGCGAGACTATATAATTTTATAATAATTTAGACTAATACTAATTTAATAAAAAGAAATCGAAAACTTGGAGGTGGTGGCTGCCCCTGAAATGTGAACTCGCTTACATCTAGGATTAATACTATTATAACCTACATCGTGCGCTGCAAGAGGGCATGTGGCTTTATTGTAACATCCTTGTCTCGAACCGTGATGATATCGTCCACTTTGAGCCTCTCTCACCGCTTTAAATCTTTTTGTTATTAGAAAGAGGTGTGAGCGCACTTAAGTAGCCCAAAAAACTTTTCTCTCTTTCCAATGTGGAATAAAATGTCACCCGACAGTCACCACATGGCGTAAACCACAATCATGTAATCTGAATTTCCACCTCAGTTAACATCAACTGCCAATTATAACAAAAACATGTACACAATAAGATTTAAGGTGCCCTATGATGACTCAAAGCCCCACGCCCCCACATAATTCTCCTCCATTTAGAACGTTCACTACTTAACGACCATTACATAGTTATCAACAATCAATGAACTATCAGAAATGTTCACATAGTTAGTGTTGCTTCCCCTCTACCATAATGGGATAATGAATGACTCGTCAAGATCGGGCTTTCACTCTACTTTCACTTTCATATCAGGAAAGTCGACTTGCACTTGCAATATGGAATTTCACTTTCCGGAATCCTTGCTCCCGGCTCATATTCACATGTCTACACGAGATCACAAGAAGATAACTCGTACAATTTGGCCTAATTTGCAATAATCAAAAGAAGAAAATCGCATATACAAAACAGGATTGAATGACCCAGTTGAACAGTTTATACCCATTATACATCATTTACGTTCCATTTCTGGATTTATATTAAACAACGATCGTTGATTCAACATTTAATTAGGCCAGAAATTCCCTTTAGTAGTACATAAATGCAAGTGGGTTCAGAATATTCAATCAAGTATAACAACTAATCTCCCTATGAATACAAACCCATCAAAATTCTGCGAATCAGATTGCTAAAATCCCTCAAGATCATACGAATTCGGCGAAACTCCAGATCAAGCGTAAGATCAAAGACGTATTATACGTAAATCTCACTACATTTACGTGCGTACCTCTGCAGAACTCCCGCGAACCTCTCTCAAGACCACCTTTTCGAGGCCATTAATCCCCTTACAGTGCTCCACAAAAACCTTCTCGCCCGACATCGCATCACCTTCCTGGATCCTCAAAGCCGATAGATTTTCGCAAGTCCCACGCTCTCTCTCTCTCTCTCTCTCTCTCTCCGGAGTCTGGAATCTTGAACCTCTGGTCTCTGGAATTTTGTACTGAATACTGATGGGTCGGAGTCCGCGATTTTGGGTCGGGCCTTTTGGGTGTTTCAAAACATGAGATTGAGAAGTTGGCTTTTTAAAAGAAAATACCTTTCAAATTATTCTGTGACGAGAATTGATGAGTATGTATTTTATTAGACTCATTTAATTAATTAGACAAATTTAATTAATTAGACAAATAACATGATAAATGATATAGAGCTCATTATAAATTAGGACAATACAGCCCTCAGGTAATGCTCTTTTTCTTACTCTAATTCTATGTGAAATTCTAATTTTATTTTATTTTATTTTTTTAATAAAAAATCATACATATTTTAAAAATATTAACTTTTTTTTAATAAAATAACTATAATATCATCAATTAAAAAGTTAATTATACTCTTAACAATAAAAAAAATCACCCAAATATCTCAAATGTTACAATTTACAAATAAAAAGTAAAGGTATATTAGATATTTTTTGAGAAAAAATAAAAATTATCCTAAAAAATTGTCTCAATCATTCGAACTTTTTTTCTTTTTTTTTTTTTAAATAAATTTTTTTAAAATTAAATTTTTAAAACATCTCAAACAGGAGGCTAAGAGAACACGTGAGATGTGAAATTATATATATATTAGGGTGTTCAAATCAATTTATACATATTTATTCTATTTCTTAGATGAAAAGCCTAATTAAAATCGATACATATCTTTTTTTAGGATGTTGAGATTAATTTATATGCATCTAAATTAATTCTTAAATAAAAAAACTACTAAAAATAGAGATAGAGCTTTGCAAAATTGTATGGAACATTAGACCCCTTGTCTACGCCTTATATAATAATAACAAGTTTGATTTTTTATTGTTTATACAGTGGATTCTATTTTTGTCATCTTCTACTTTTTTTTTTTTTACTTTGCATTTTTCATTTCAATTTTTTTATTTAGGGTATTTGAACTGTTAGCCCACGGAATTTTTTATTAGATTTTAATAATTTTTATAATTTATTTTTTAAATTAATTTGATTTAAAAATATTATATTTAATTGTTTTAAAAAATGTAAGAGTTAACACTTCATAACAAATGAGTCGATACTTTATGCAATTTGTGCTGATTCTTTGCATCAAATAAATTGACACACAGTGTTCTAAATAAGAACGTTTTGTGTCGACTCAAATTGATATTTGAGTCGACACCTTAAAGTAAAGTACGCTTAAAACTCTCAAGTGTGTCGACACTATTGAGAAATTGAGTCGACACTCTAACATCTTTATCTAGGACGTTTCAGGAACTCAGACGAGTCGATACCAAATGATTTTGAGTTAACACATTCTGTATTGGACCGGGATTCATTTTGAGTCAACACCAAATGATTCTTCGGATTCTAGATTTTGAGTTTTTGGGTTAACACCAAATTCGACACCAAAACACCCTCCGAGAAATAAAATGGGTCGACACTAGAGCTACAAGTCATTTTTCAATTCCAAGTCAAAAGGATCGACATCAAATCCTGTTGAGTCGACACAAATGTCCCATTCGAAAACAAGAGTTTTGGATTAACACCAAACGAAATTGAGTCGACACTAAAACAACAGAGACTGTATAAGATTTTCTGAGTTGACTCTAAAAGTCCTAAGGCTATCTGTAATTTCATGAGTCGACACAAAAAAAATTTGAGCCGACACCAAAATTCTAGTTGCTGATTTGGCAAAATGAGTCAACAAAAATAAAGATATGAGTCGACACTAAAGTCTCACCTGAAAATTTGAAAAAATGTATTGGGTCGACGCCAAATGATTCATGAGTCGACATCACTGTGTGGATGAGGTAAAGTAGAAATTAGGTCGATACCAATAAAGGTCTGAGTCGACACAACCACTTGAAAGACCAAGCTCTAAATATTTTGTGTCAACACAAAATGATTTTGAGTCAACACATGTGACTGATTTCAAAATTCGCACTAATTCCAATGGTTGAATTTTAGAGCATTTATTGTCTCCACCAACCCACCAACGGTTATTTACTTCATATGACTATATAAGAAGTAAATTTCAGAGCTTCAAACACCTGGACACTGTTCTATTGCTCAAAATCAAAAACTCAAATCCTTGAAAAAACATTTACTGCTCTTTAATACTTCTCCAGTAGATCCTCTATTTATTGCTCATTTATTTACAATCATTTGTAAAGATAGTGAGTTAGTGAATATTTGATTCTTACATTTATTATAATAGAGGTTGAGTTATCCTTGATCCTTTAAGAACGTAAGTGATCATCTTTAAAGAATAGCTCAAGTGAAACTAGAAAAAACTATGGATTATTTGTAGGATCCTCTTGAGGCTGTAAATGCTTTTAAATGCGTCTGTGAAGCATTCGATCCTAATGCATATTCTCAATGAGAGTCTTAAAAAATGAACGTAGGCTTAGAAGAAACCGAACCACTATAACTCTTGATGTCTCGTTCAATTTTCTCTCCCTCAACCTCTTTAATTTCTTACCTGTCATTTTATCTGCTATATGTGTTTGAGAAATTAAAAAAAAATTGAAAATTTTTTAAAATTATTATTATTGTTTTTAAACCCATTTCATCTCCCTCTTTGGTTGCCTGAACTAACATGAACTTTTAACCTATGTTGTGCATGCTTTATTTATAATAAGAAAGATTAATTCAAAGTCCATTTTAGTGGACTTGTTTAGTAATAAGTCCTAATCACTTTTTGATTATTCTATAAGATTTTATTTTTAAAACTTATAACTTTTATTGACAAACATACCTTTTTACTTTTTGGCTCATATAGTGCGTGGCATGGAGTTTCAAATACTCAGATCATGTTCTTGACAAATATTGTGATTTACACCTTCACCTTATTCTTCACCGTACCATATTTTTTTGGAATCCAAACACCAAACTCGCCAAATTTGGTCTATCTCCGCCAATTTGACTTGTCGCCACCTCGTGCTGCCGCCACAACTCACCACCCCTTACCGTCATAACAACTTGTTGTTGCCCCTTTCCTTACCGTCGACTATCGTTGTGGCCTTCTGGTTCACCAAAACCTTAGTCTCGTTGCTTTTAACACCTCACGTCGTCACCTCTCCTCTCCACCATCGCACATCAGGGCGTTGTCGCTCTTCCTCAACACCTCGCACTGTCACCTATCTCCTTGCCACCACCGACCATTAGTGTGAATTTTTCGATCACCCCTTCGACGACGACGACGACGACACTGTGCACAGTAAAAATGAACAATTTTGAAGGAAAAGAAATAGTGAGCCCGACTGTGAATTCTTATACTAGAGATTTGATAAAAGGGTTGTTAGTGAAGAAACCTGAGAATATGTCAGGTTATGTGAAAAGGGGAAGCCGAGATCAAGCAGCATGCGCTTTCGAGGGCCTTAACTAGGCTTTGATACGGTGTACAATGCCATGTGTGATTTTGGAAGTACGTTGCTTGTCTCATTTATGCAAAAAACGAGACATTTGGTATATCTAACTAAAAATTTTCATTTCTACAAAAAAATGAGACGTCCCCTCTCTAGAGTATTTCGTTTAGTTTTTTTTTCCTTCTTCTTCTCTGTCGGATTTGTTACAAAAATGAGACACTTGCTATAGAAAATGAGACAATGTCTCATTGCGAACAAATGTCTCATTTCTACACTAAATGTCTCATTGCAAGTAATATTTCATTACACACAAATGTCTAGTGTGTACACCAAATGTCTGCATGAGACATTTGGTTATACAAAGAAAATGTTTTATTTCTGCACAGATAAAACATTTTAGTTACGTAGAGAAAATGTTTCATTTATCTTATTCTTATACGTCGAGATCCATGCTGTCGGAAGTGATATCGACGAGAGCCACGCCGGTGAAAGCAATGTCGACGCCGTCAAAATCCACGCTGCTAATCTTCGACGAGTTGCCAGAGCTGGTAATGGAGGATTTCACCGAGTTTTCGCTGGACGCACCACTGTGTGCAACCTATGGAGTGGTGGCGTGGTGCTTAGCGTGATAATATAGATGATTTATTGTAATATAATCTTTTGTTATAACTTAATGGGAAACTAATATTCTAAATGGAACTTAAGCCAAAATCTCCGATTATAATAAATGGAACTTCTAAATGAACACATAATTTTGCTGAAAAACAATCATGAAAGGATTTAAAATATTTATACATAATGCATAATTATTTATATATCTTAAAAAAATGTATTTAGCAAGCTCATGTGCATTTAAAACTCTAGAAAACATACTTAGCCCCTATTGGAGGTTTATGAAAAACTTTCTTTAATTTCATATTGTTCAGCAAAATTAAATTTCATGTTTTATCAAAGCTTCATTGTCACTAGTTGATGTTAAATACGTTATAAAATAAAAATTTATCTCATATAAACAACCTTCTCATTTCAAAATACATTTAAAGTCAATTATTCAACAAAAAAAATCCACCATACAAGCCCAATAATTCACTAGTCATGTGATCAACTAAATTGAGCATAATCATCAATAGTTAATGAAATAAGTTTAAATGAACAAAATGTATTGTGCTACTTGTTAGTAATGCTAAACATAAAATTAAAAGTTTAACCTTTTAAAAACTTAGTTTTACAAAAATAGTATATATATATATATATATATATATATATATATATATATATTCTTTTAGTTGGTATGAAATAGATTTTTATATTTTATAAAAATATTTAAT
>JAOTRH010222736.1:0-10459 GCA_034768845.1 Heliamphora exappendiculata
CTAAAACAATGCTACCATACATCTGACTCTCATGTCCTCTACATGACTATCAAAAGTCTTAATCCGTAGGTTCTTTGTAAAAGGATCAATAAGGTTGTCCCATGATTCAATCGTGGTCACAACAATATCACTTTTTTGTACAATTTCTTATATTTGGTGATACTTATGCTCAATGTGCTTTCCTTTCTTGTGGACTCTTGGCTCCTTCGAGTTTGCAACCGCTCTACTATTATCACAATAAAGTGTAATAGCCGACTGAACTGAAGGCATCACATATAGATCCAACAGGAAGTTCCTGAGTCAAACGGCCTCCTTGGCTACTTTAGAAGTTGCCACGTACTCGGCCTCCATAGTAGATCAGTAATGCAGGACTGCTTGACACTCCTTCAACTAATAGCCCCACCTCCCAAGGTAAACACATATCCTGAGGTACACTTACGGGAATCATTGTCTGACTAGAAGTTTGAGTCTGTGTACCCCAAAGGTACTAGACAATCTACTTGTAAACTAACATATAATCCTTAGTCCTTTTCAAGTACTTAATTATATTATTTACCGCAGTCCAATGCTTCTGTCTTGGGTTAAACTGATATCTTCTAACCATGCCAACGGCAAAGCAGATGTCGGGTCTTGTACAAAGCATAGCATGCATTTGGCTTCTAACTGCTGAAGCGTAAGAAACCACCTTCATCTTCTCTATCTCATCAAGTGTCTTAGGAGACTGGTCATTGGATAGAGAGATTCTATGCCTGAAAGGGAGAAATTTTTTTTTGGAATCTTGCATGCTAAAACGAGCAAGGATATCATCGATACACTTTACTTGTGATAACCCCAACATCCTTTGTTTCCAATCTCGCATATGATTGATCCCAAGGATGTGACTGGCTTCTCCTAAGTCCTTCATATCGAATTACTCAGATAATCATACTTTTACTGAAGATAAGACCTTTACATCATTTTCGATGAGCCAAATATCATCTACATAAAGTACTAGAATGACCACCATGCTTCCATCACGCTTCTTGTACACACAAGACTTATCTGGACTTTGATAAAAATTATAAGACTTTATAGCTTGATCAAATCGAGTATTCGAAGACCTAGATGCCTACTTAAGTCCATAAATGGATATCTTAAGCTTGCACAACATGTGCTCTTGGTACTATGCTATGAAACTATTTCGTTATACCATATAGATATACTCGTCAAGACTTCCATTAAGGAAAGCTGTCTTGACATCTATTTGCTAAATTTCGTAATCGAAATGATCTGCAATGGATAAGAGAATCCGAATAGACTTATGTATGGCTACAGACGAAAAGGTATTCTCATAATCAATCCCTTCTTTCTAAGTGAACCCTTTTGCAACAAGCATAGCTTTGAGGGTTTTAACCTTCCCGCCTGCTCCCCTCTTTCACTTATAGATCCACTTACATTTAATGGATTTTATCTCTTCAGGTGGTTCTACAAGTTTCTAGACCTGAATAGAATACATAGATTCTATCTCTGAATTCATATTCTTTTGCCAAAGATCTGCATCTTTATCCTGGAGTGCTTCATTGTAGTTATAGGGTTCAGTATCCAGTTTTGCTTGGATCTTGTCAAAAGACACTCCCAAGAACATATATTGATCGAGTTGATGAATAGCCCTTCCACTACGACGAGGTACTACTTGCGTATGTGTATTAGCAGTAACGCACTGTGCAGAATCTTAACCCTGTGCACTATTACCCACATGCTCATCTGGCATGTTAATGGTAGCACCATGTTCAGGATCTGCACCTGCCCCGATAATCCTCCCACTACGACGAGGCAATAGAATATCAGTGACTTGTGGTTCTACTGGTATTTTCTCCTAATTCTTTAAGAACAATTTTACTTTTAAGCATGTGGTCCATAATATAATTCAGTATCAAGAATCGAGCATTGGTACTAACAATGACTTTTTAATTCTTAGGATTAAAAAATAAATCACCTTTCGTTCTCTTGAGATACCCGACAAAGAAATAGACTTTTGTCATTAGTTCAAACTTATCCGTATTTCTTTTCAGCACATGTGCTGGACACCCCAAAATTTGAATATGTCTCAGACTAGGGTTACGCCCGGTTCACAATTCTATAGGAGTAGAAGGTACTGATTTATAAGGTACCAAGTTCAAAATATAAGCTGTTGTCTCTAATGCAAGTCCCTAAAATGAATTGGGTAATTCCGAATAACTCATCATTGACCTTACCATCTCCATAAGATTCCTATTCCTTCTTTCTGCTACACCATTCTGCTGCAGAGTGTCCGATGTAGTCAATTAGGATATAATTCCTTCTTATTATAAGTAATCCCTAAACTCTCCAAAGAGGTACTCCGCACCACAGTCGAATCGTTGTGATTTGATACTTTTACCCTGACGCTTTTTTGTCTCTATCTTAAATTCTTTGAATTTCTCAAAACATTTAGACTTACGGTGAATCAGGTAAATGTATCCATACATTGAGTAGTCATCAATAAAACTGACAAAGTACTCAAAGTCACCTCTAGTCTGGATAGTCATTGGACCACACACATCATAGTGAACCAGTTCTAATTGTTCTTTAGCTCTATAGCATTTGGCCAAGAAAGGCCACTTGGTCATCTTACCCTCTGAGCAGGACTCACAGACTGGAAGTGCCTCAACTTTTAATGAACTCAAAGGTTCATCTTCTATCAATCTATTTATCATTTTTAGATTAATATGACCTAAGCGTAAGTAGCAAAGTAATATTTAGTTTATGAAAGAAGGAACATTTCTCTTATATGATAAATTAGTTGTGTTATTCAATTCAGTTAGTTGCAGTATAGGAGAGATAGGAGATATAACATACAGATCATCCACCAATGTACCAGAACAAATAAAATATTTATTTTTTTAATAACCACAGAGTCATTAAAATGAACAGAATGTTTGTCTTTTATTAAATTAGAAACCGAAATTAAATTTTTTTTAATAAAAGGTATATAAAGGCAATCTTTTAAAATTATAATCCTATCTCTACTAATGCTGAGAGTGATATCTACTACTGCAACTGCTACCACCTTAGTATTATTACCCATATGTTGGTAAATTTTTCCATCACTGAACTACCTAGTTTTTTGAATCCCACGCAAAGAATTACAAACAAGATTATTGGCTCCCATATATACACACCAGGTATTGGTAGATAACACTGCTAAACATGTTTTAAGTATTAGTGAACAGAAATTACCTTGCTTGTTCTGCTTATTGAGAAAAACTGAACACTACTTTTTTCAATGTCCAAACTAGTTACAATGATAGCACTGTCAAGGTTGTTTACCAAAAACCTTGGATTTATTTTTTATATTAGTATTTAATTTTATTTTAATAAAATTATTTTTTTATTTTATGAGAATCTTATTAGCAATATATGAAATATTATTTTTTTAATGTTATGCATGGTTATCCTTTATTCTATATAATATTTAATATGCTGTGTAGAGTACGATTTGCACATAGAAAACCAAATTACAGGTTCTTGTAGATATAAGTTTTTGTTCACAGTTTAGATGAAAATGGATAAACCATCGGTATAACTGTAGCACAGAATTTTAGTAAGCATATCTTGGTTATGGGGAATAGATAATAACGTTGTCTATTGTTCTAACTCGTCGTGCTAGTAAACTTTGTATGTATTGAACTGGACCACATTGGGATAATTAATTTTATACTGACTATATAAATTAATTCACATGATAAGGTTACTATGAGTGCTTATACTTTTAACCCCGAAATAATTATTATTTGCATATATTTAATATTTGTTATTTTGATTCATTAGAGGGTATGATCTTTTATAGATCTATTAATCCGGTGAGGTGGATAGCAGTATTAATTATATGGTGAATATTAATTATTAACGGAATCCGCGTCTCGATTGTTCGGGATTTGACGATACCCTCTTAAGGAAGTTTATAAGTTTTGAACGGGCCAAACTCTGTAGGTGGATTTGATTATCTGGCTGTCAAATAAGTTAAGCAGAATGGCTTAAAATTTTTTAAAGATGTCGATTAAATTAAATTACCAGTAATTAAATTTAATTGGCGGGTATTAGGAATATTAATGTGAGGAGATAAGTTAAGCATTTAATAATAGGAGCTCAATACAAATTAGTCTTGAGATTATGGCTAAGAGTGCAGTTATACTTCTTTAGTAGTGTGAGCTATAATTTAGTATTTTATGAAAATTGCAGAAACCACTGCAAGATTTTCATGATTATAGAAACCGCTGAGAGGCTTACATATTTGTAAAAACTGTTGGATTGATATCTGAGTTACACTAGAAGTCTATGTCATAATTAGTCCACAGGTTCCTGCTGTAGTCCTATAAATATGCAAGTAGGCTGAACCAAAATCATAAGTTATTTTTCAAGACTAAGGTTGTCTAGGTTCTACCGATTTTAGTTCTCGAAGAATCGTAGCCCACACTACATTCAGGAATCACATTGGGAATACAGTAGAAGATCTAACCAAAGTTTCAACTTAGGAAATCAAAGTTTGTAATTGGAGAATCGACCAAAAGGTATTCAGGGCAAGAGTTTTATTTTTGATCATTTGACATCAAAATTTTTTTATCAGGAGCCTGTTTCGTCGATTGCCGTCAAGTTTTTATTTTTTGAAAAATTGTTTATAAATCAATGATCTTAATAGTTTAGCTCCAATAATTGGTATCAGAGCCGTTTTGATTTTGTTTTCAGTTAATCGATGGGCCATATAGATTTAGAGCTATGGTAACTTTATTTTGCAGGCGTTCTAATCTTGATTTTATAATCATTGTTATATTCATGTTTGATTGAATGGTTTGAATGATGATTTAATTAATTTTTAATCACGAGCGTTGATTGTAATATTTTAAGCTTTTTTAGTTCGATTGTGAGCCTATGGAACATAAGTTTTCGATGTAAAAACTTTAATATATTTTTAAATATTATTTAGAATATTTAAGAATAGGTTTGAATATCCAAGAATATAAAGAACAGGCAGCAGCATAACCAGCTGGACCGGCGGTGGTTTATGGTGTTTTGGGCCACAGATCGCGATGGCTTTTCAATGGTTTTGAAATAGGTTTTCTCGATAAATTTTTGGCAAATTTCATGTATTAAAAATATCACCAAAATAGGTCCAAAAATTAGTAAAAAAATTGGCAAAAAAATAGCACTGACGGCGGCATTTTTTGGTAGCAATTCGGGGCTATTTTTATGTTATTTTACGATGTTCTCGGGACTATTTTTGAGTAAATTCTTAGGAATAAAATAGCAGTAAATGGTACCTTAAAAAATAGTTCAAAGCAATGAAAAAATCAGAGTAAAAACAGTGACAAAATAGGCGGCAAAATTCGGAGACAACATTGGGCTGTTTTAGGGCTATTTTCAAGACTTTTTGGGACTATTTTGAGAAGTTTTTTAAGGCAACATGCTGTTGGATATCAGTGCTAAAAACATGGGAAAAATGGGAACCAAAACTACCACAGAAAAATCCCAAATGGGTGGCAGCAACAGGGCGACAGTGCATGTTAGGTGGCAGGGCTATTTCGGCGGCCATCGAAAGCTATTTTTTGAGCTCTTTTCGAATTTGGATTTTTATAGAAAAATAGTATTTTTCAAGAGCTAAATTTTGGAAGAAAACTGCATTGAGAAAGGAGTTTGGGAGAGGCGGTAAAAGCTACCTAAATCGACGGCTTGTGGCGGCGCCAACGGCATCGGTGGTGGTGCTTGTTCGGGACTATTTTGATTGAAATTTTCTGATGTTTTTGAGGGTTGGGAGTGTTGTATATGTATAACACCACATATTGAGGAATCCTGATGCAACATGGATGCCAGAAACTGATTTAGATAAGGATTGAAAGATTATAACTCATCTTTGAACAAGAGACTGAAACTCATTAAAGTTTCTATTTGACCATAAAATCGGAATATATATACATATCTTGCATTTTTTATTTATATAAACTATGTGGATGATGTATATCTATTTTATTTTTCCTATTAATTTAATTAATTCAGAAAATTTAATTTTAATTAAAATTTTGTAAAGAAAAATAAAATTAAGTTTTTTTAATTAAATTTTTTTAATTAAATAGAATCACTTTAGATATTTTTGTATACAAAATAACATGTTTAAGATGATTTTTTTTATTAAATTAGATATCTTTGAAAAACGTAAAAATTATTTCTGAATTTTGGATTAATTAAATGAAAAAATATTTAATCATAATAAATTTTTATTTTTGAAAAATATGTAACATAAAAATAAATTATTTTAAATACATTTAATCCCTACCTTAGCTATAAAGTTAAAGAAAAAACTGTGCAATCATCGATTATTTTATTTGTTACGCATTAAAACACAAAAAGATGATTTGGCAAACAAGAATCTTTTGGATCGTTCATACAGAAAAATGTTTTAGAATTTTTCGGATCGTGTGGTTTTTAAAATTAATAAATTTATTTTAATTAAATAAATTTTTATAACCCTAAAAAATATTTTAAAAATCTAAGTAAGAAAGAAAATTTATTCACAGATAAATCTCGCGGTCTCTATTACTAGTTTGTAGGCGATGTAATTAACTCTGCGTGTTGACAGTAAGGCATTCATCTCCATCAGACAGGATTAATTGTAGTATCGCCAGTACTAACCTCCTTTAGGGATAATTCTAAATAATTGTTAGTGTGAATCACTTCTCAATTTAAAGGGTTCATTGTGAAGCGGCTGATTCAAAATTACGTGATGGTTAACACTTAACTGTAAAGAATAGAATTTTTTCTATCTGAGTTACTGCTATTATTTACTGGACCGAAACTATATTAACTATTTAATTTTACTTGATAGGGTCAGTTGCTTAGATAGTTAAATTAATAGGAATTGGCCTGTCTGGACAAACAATGGATAGTAGACGTTTTTCCATCGAGGCATGCTATTCACAGGGTACTAGGCTATTGGTGATTTTTTTTTAAATGGTAGAGGGAACCAATTTTAAAATAAATTCAAAATTTTGCTCGTCATAATTAATGATTATTTTTAATTATGTAGTTCTCAGGATTAAAATGACTTTCATTCTACTCGTGTCAATACTCAAAAAAAAAAAACTAACGGCGCTAAACTATGTAGACTGAAAAAAGAATTTGGATATTGTCTTAACTGCTAAGGACTATAAATTTGTATTGACTAAGATTTGTCCACCAGTACCTAATGAGGGGGCGATCGAATAAGAAATCCAAGCCCATCAAAAGTGTCATAAAGCTGATCAGATGGCTCGATGCTACATTTTGGCTTCCATGTCAAATATTTTACAGTATTAGCATCAGTCTATATCCAGTGCCTATGACATGATTATGAACCTCAAAGAAATCTTTGAAGATCAAAATCGTGTTGCTAGGTAGGTGGGCATAAAGTCTCTTATGAATACAAGCATGGCTGAAGGCACCCCAGTTAGGGATCATATTATGTAGATGATCATTCTTTTCAATGCACTGGAGATTCTAGGAGCTAAAATTGATGGGAAAACCTAGGTCGATGTCATACTCCAGTTATTGCATGATAACTTTAAGCAGTTTTGCCTGAATTATACCATGAATAAGCTCGGCTTTTCATTGACAAAACTTCTTAAAGAACTTCAAGCAGCCGAGAGTGTTCTTAGGAAGCCAGGTTTTATGCATGTGGTTGAAAAAGGTTTTTTCTCTAAGTCGAAAGGTAAGAAGAAGAAAAAGGTTCAAAAACAGGGAGGTACAGGTCAAAAAGCAATTGAGGGACCAAAAGCTGGTGTGAAGAAGCTGAGAGGTAAGTGCTATCACTATAACTAGTTTGGGCATTAGAAAAAGTAGTGCCCGATTTTTCTCATTAAGCTGAACAAACTAAGTAATTCTTGTTCACTAGTGGTTAAAACATGTTTAGGAATGTTATCTATCGATACTTGATGTGTAGATACAGGAGCCATTAATCATATCTGCAATTCTTTGCAGGAGTTCCAAGAAACCAGACAGCTAAGTGATAGGAAAATATACCTACATATGGGCAATAATACCAGGGTGACAGCAGTTATAGTAGGAGATGTCACTCTCAACTTTAGTAGAGATAGAATTTTAATTCTGAAAGAATATCTTCTGTACCTTTAATTAGAAGAAATTTAATTTCAGTTTCTAATTTAATAAATGACAAGTATTCTGTTCATTTTAATGATTCTGTGGTTATTAAAAAAAATAAATATTTTATTTGTTTTGATTTATTGGTGGATGATCTGTATGCTATATGTCTTATCTCTCCTATACTGCAACTAACTAAATTGAATAACACATCTAATTTACCATATAAGAGAAAATTTCATTCTTTAATAAACCAAACGTTTCTTTGGCACTTACGCTTGGGTCATATTAATCTAAAAAGAATAAATAGATTGGTATAAGATGGATCTTTGGGTTCATTCGAAGGGGAGGCACTTCCAGTTTATCAATCCTGCTTAGAGGATAAGATGACTAAGAGGCCCCTTTTGGCTAAAGGCTATAGATTTGGAAAACCCTTGAAACTGGTTCATTATGATGTGTGTAGTCCTGCGATAATCTGGGTTAGAAGTGGCTTTAATTATTTTGTCAGTTTTATTAACGACTACTCAAGGTATGGATACATTTACCTGATGTACCATAAGTCTAAATACTTTGAAAAATTCAAAGAATTTAAGGCAAATGCAGAGAAGTGTTTAGGTAAAAGTATCAAATCACTATAATTCGACCGTGGTGAGGAGTACCTCTTTAGAGAGTTTAGGGATTACTTGTCATCAGAAGAGATTATATCCCAATTGACTGCACCGAGCACTCTGTATTAGAATGGTATAACAGAAAGAAGGAATAAGACTTTTATGGAGATGGTAAAGTCAATGATGAGTTATTCAGGATTACTCGATTCATTTTGGGGACTTCCATTAGAGACAACAGCTTGATAGTATGTGTGAAATCCCAAGAAGGGGGTGAATTAGATATTTAAAAAATCTTAGTTCAAATAAATACAAGTATATATAATTTTTAATACACAAGTAAATATTCAAGTGAAGCTACTTGTTAAAGATTAAATCACAAATGAATTTGTTTGATCTTATAAACAAATACTTTTTGTCAAAATATTTAAATCACGAATGAATTTGTATTGAACAAAAAAAAATCTTTTTGTTGAATGATTTAAGTACAAGTATAGATTTACAATATTTAAAACTTCTTGTTAATCAAATACAACACTCTTCTTGATTTAACAAAATAAGTATAGTTTTTAACTCTAATTTGCGAGTATAATAATTTTTTAATATGGCTTCTTGATTAAAATACAAGGATATTTTATTTGACAATGTTTCTTGTAAAATGAAATCAAAACTCTCTAGCTTCCAAAATTAAAGGATGCGAGAAATAAATAATAAATGATTCAAATGCAAGTGTACGTGATGTAATAACAAACAATAAAGTAAATAAAGGAAATAAGCAAGCAAGAAGAAGAACATTACGATTTTTACAAGGTTCGGCGCAATAGCTAACCTCCTTTCCTCAAGCCAACCGCTATGAGAATTTCTTACTACCTCTCCTTCAATAGACGAAAGAGCCTCTATCTTTAGTTTAGGCAAAGTAGCCTCTCTTGAGAATGTACTCTTCTCAAGCAATCCAATTCTTGTAAGTGGATTAGCCTATTTTGAGAAACGCCTTTTGCAAATACAATATAACAAGAAGTAGTACAAGAGAATGCTCCTACAATGAGCAGATGAGTACAAACAATAAACGCTCTAACTCACTTCTCAATGGAATATGACTATGAAGCTCAAGGAGAAAACTAATGATATTTTCTCTTCAAAAAAAAAAATGAATGAAAAACTCAAGAATTTGAAGCACTAAGAGAGTGTATATGAAGGAATGATTGAGAGGCTTTTAATGAACAAAACAAGAGTTCAAGGGCTCTATTTATAGGTCTCAAAATTACATTGGGCTAAATAGAGTAAGTTCAAACTAGCCTTTTTCAATAAAAATTCGAATTTTAACTTGTTTGGCCGACTGGATAGACTAGTTCGGTCGACTGGACCTCAAGGGCTAGTCGACTGAACTATTTTAGATCTGAAAATTAATTTTTGGCAGTTCAGTCAGTCGCCTGGATATAAAGTCTCAGTCGACTAAATCATTAAAAATTCATATTTTTATTTTTTCAAAAAGATTTTGATCATTTTATGTTTTGAAAAAAATATTTTTAAGAGTTTTAGGACTCCTGTGAGCTTCAAAAGTAATATTCATGAACTTAGTGAATGTACATAGATCCTAAAATTTAAAATGTGTTCTTCAATCCTTCTTCAACGCTTGCATTTGTATCAAACACTTGTTGCCAAAGAACTTGATTTGGAATTATGCGTCATGGCTTTTATCTTGTATCTTGAATTGTGCTAAGTGTATATTT
>JAOTRH010222747.1:0-10459 GCA_034768845.1 Heliamphora exappendiculata
ACACACACACACACACACACATACATATATAATATATACACAGAGAGAGAGAGAGAGAGTTTGGATTTGATTTTGATTTTGATTTTGATTTGGGTTTCGGTTTCGGTGTCGGTTTTTGTTGGTCCTCTCCTCTACAACCACCCACCGCCAAGAAGAAGAACCCCTATTCTTAGCTTTCGATTTATGCGTGCGTATATATATATATATATATATATATAAGCACGTATATACAAAGAAAAAATAGAGACTATAAATTTTGTATCTTATTTATTTTCTCTTTCTTTCTCTTGTTTTCTCCTCTTCTTTTTTGATGGATCATTTTCCAAGAAAACCATTACAAGAGCAGCAGTTGTATTCAAGGTCTAGATGCATTCTGTGTTTCAATGCCTTCTAACCGAGAGGATAGGTAATCATATATATATATATATATATATATATATAAAAGAATCAAACCTAAACTCTCTTCTGTTGATGGATGTTAAAAGAGAGAGAGATTGTAGAGAGAGAAAGTGTGGCAGAGAGAAAGGTTTTGAAGTGGTGGCGGATGGGGTAGATGCAGATTCGGTGGAGGTGGTGGAGGAGGAAGGGGGAGATAAGGATTTGGAGAAAAAGAGAGAAAAGTCAGTCATGGAAAATAAAAGGGTAAATAAGTAATTGTATTTCTTCCGTTAACGGAGTTAATCGACAGTATCTGACAAGGGAAGGCAGTGTAATTTCAGAGACCTCGGGAGAGGTCCCTGTAATAAGTTTAAACCTCAGGGCAGGTAAGTATATGTGGGCGACATTATGATTACAGTTGATGATTATAATGGTATTAAGGAATTTGAATCATTTTTACTAGCCAAATTTCATCTTAGAGATATGAGAAAATTGAGATATTTTTGTGTATTGAAGTGTATCGATCACACCAGGACATCTATTTGTCTCAAAGAAAATATGTTCTTAATTTGTTGAGTGAAGCATGAATGTTAGGTCAAAACTTATTAACACATCTATGGATCCCAATGTCAAAATTAATCGCAGATCAAGGTTAGTAGATCCAGGATGGTATTGACGATTGGTTGAAAAGTTAATTGACGATTGGTTGAAAAGTTAAGTTATTTGACTATTACCAAATAAAACATTTCTTTTGCAGTTAGTGTTGTCAGTTAGCTTTTAGATGCTGTACAGACTTGCTATTGAGATGCTATTATGCACATATTGAGCTATCTCAAAAGTGCACCAGGTCGTGGTTTGTTATATCAGAATTATGCACATACTCAAATTGAGAGTTATACAGATGTATATTGGGTTGGATCTCTATCTGATAGGAGGTCAGCTACTGGTTATTGTATACTTGTTGGAGGTAATTTGGTCTCATGGAAAAGTAAGGAACATATAGTTGTTGCTCGATTGAATGCTAAATCTGAATATAGAGCTATGTCACATACCACTAATAAGTTGATTTGATTAAAACATATGCTAGAGAAACTTAGATTTCAATATTTTCGTCCTATGAATTTGTTATATGATAACAGATGAAGTCTAAAGTTAAGAATTTTAAGGTTAAAGAGAACAAGATGGAGGAAGAAAAGTGTTAAAGATTGATGAATGAACGAAAAATAATAAGAGAGAGTTATTCTGACGGTGAAGAGAGAGGGTACCCAAAACTTAGGATTAACTCCCTTATCACTATTATTTATATAATAAAACAAGTATACCAAAAATACAATAATAGCCCTAACTTAACACTCCCCCTCAAGTTGATGCATTGATATTTCTCATGCCCAACTTGCATATAATGGAGTGAAACATCTTATTACTAAGCCCTTTAGTAAAAATATTTGCTAATTGATTTGCAAACTTCACAAATGGTATACAAATTGAACCCTTGCATAGGTTTTCCTTAATGAAGTGTCTGTCAATCTCAATATGCTTCGTTCTGTCATGTTGTATTGGGTTATGAGTAGTGTTGATGGCAGCTTTATTATCGCAATATAACTTCATAGGCTTTTCACACTCAAATTCCATATCCTTCAATAGAATTCGGAGTCAGAGAAGTTTACAAATGCCATGTGCCATAGCCCTGTACTCTGCCTCTGCACTTGATTTAGTTACCACTGTTTGTTTTTTACTTCGCTAAGTAACCAGATTACCTCTTACAAACGTGTAATATCCCGATGTGGACTGCTTATCATCAACTGAACCAGCTCAGTCTGCATCCATGAATGCTTCTAATTTCATGTGACCATGATTAGAAAACAGAAGTCCTTTTCCTAGAGCAGACTTAAGATACCGCCAAATGTGATAAGCGGCATCAAGATGCGCACTACGGGGATCATGCATAAGCTGACTAACAACCCCTACAACATATACAATATCAGGTCTAGTATGAGATAGATCTATTAATCTTCTTCCTACAAGCCTCTGAAATCTGTCATTGTCTGTTGGTTCGCCGTCACCACTACTGAGACGATGATTAACCTCAATAGGCGAATTTGCTGGTCGACTACCCAACATGCTACTTTCCTCGAGGAGATCAAGAATGTATTTTCGTTGGGAAAGGAAGATGCTATTCTCTGATCTAGCAACCTCAATCCCAAGAAAGTATCGTAATGCCCCCAGATCTTTCATATCAAATTCTTTAGTTAAATTTGCCTTGAGATGAGACACCTCTTCTGCATTATTCCCTGTCACAGCTATGACATCAACGTATACAATAAGGATTGTCATCTTATTATTACTACGCTCGATAAACATGGTGTGATCTGCATTACTTTGTCGCTATCCAAATCTTAGCATAGCCTTGAAGAATCTTTCAAACTAGGCTTTGGGAGATTGCTTGAGCCTATATAAAGTTTTCTTCAATTTACACACCTTCCTTTCAGTTTCAAGGGATGAGAATCCTGGTGGTACATCCATATAAACCTCTTCCTCTAAGTTCCCATAGAGGAATGCATTCTTCACAACTAATTGTTAGAGTGGTTAATCCATAGTAGCAGCACAAGACAAGAGTACTCGAACAGAATTTATTTTGGCAACTGGGGCAAAAGTCTTATGATAATCAATACCATAAGTCTGTGTAAAGCCTTTAGCAACTAGTCTTGCCTTCAATCTCTCCACTGACCCATCTGCGTTGTATTTGACAGTAAACACCTATTTGCACCCAACTGGCTTCTTCTCGTTTGGAAGAAAGACTAACTCCCAGGTACCATTCTTTTTTTAGAGCTGTCATCTCTTTAATCATAACCCTTTTCCACTTAGAGTCCACAATTGCTTCTTTCCAACCCTGCGGAATCGACATAGAGGACAAAGACGAGACAAAAGCATGATATGTGTTTGATAATGAGTCATATGAGACAAATTGTGAAATTGGATGTTGAGTATATGTCCTAACGCCTTTTCGAAGAGCAATAGGTAAATCACAAGCATCAAGATTAACAACAGATGATTCATTACCAGGTAAAGCAGTGGAAGAAACTGAAACAGGGGGTATAGAGAGCAACTGGTAAGGTGGTAGTGGTGCACCAGCAGGCTGATCCTTCTGACGTCGAGAATAAGTATGCAGATCAGTTCGATCAAACCGTCCAACAATATCCTGCTCTATTTCCCCATCACCCGACCCTTCCTTCTCCCCCTCAGTGGGAATACGGTCTGGGTGTATAAGATTTGGAAAGACCAACCCATGAGACCCCTGATTAAGCTAAATAAGCGTATCTGATTGCAATATCTCTTCCAATTTAGATGTCTCCCCCTGAAGAAATGTCTCAAAGGGGCGAAAAAATGAATCAGTCTCCCAGAAAGTAACATCCATACTGAAAAACACTTTGCAAGTGGCAGGAGAATATCATTTATAGCCCCTTTGAGTAGGAGAGTAGCGAATGAAGATACATTTAACAGCCTTAGAATCCAATTTTCCACCTGAGTGTTTAGGTGCATGTACAAAACAAGTACACCCTAAGACCCGAGGTGGAAGAGAAGAGAGAGGTGGAGACCGGGGTAGAAGTTCCAAAGGGGTTTTGAAGTGAAAGACACTAGAAGGCAAACGATTGATAAGATAGGCAGCAGTGAGGACTGCGTCACTCCAAAAAGACTTGGGAACATGTATAGTGAAGAGAAGAGAACGGGCAACCTCAAGAAGATGACAATTTTTGCGTTCTGCCACCCCATTTTGTTCAGGAGTGCGGACATAACTCGTCTGAAAGAGTATACCATGAGCTTCAAGATAGGCGCGGAAACTACCATCAAGATACTCAGTCCCATAATCAGAATGAAGAATCTTGATGGTGGCATCAAATTGGGTGCGCTCCATGTTATGAAAATTTTGAAAACACGAAAAAACTTCACTTTTAGCCCGAAGTAAATAAACCCAAGTGACACGAGAATAATAGTCAATAAAAGTCACAAACCATCGATAACTAGAAATAAAAATAATAGGTGAAGGACTCCAAACATCAGAATGGATAAGTATAAACAGAAAATCACTACGTATATTAACTGAAGGATAAATCGACCGTTTATGTTTAGCAAGTTCACAAACCTCACAACAAAAAGTATTTCTAGAAAAATGTTTAGCAAAAGTAGGAAAAAGCTTCTCTAAAACTCCAAAGGAAGGATGCCCCAAACGACGATGCCACTAATGTAGCTCCAAAAGTAAACGTCTAGTATCGACATGAAGAGCTTGGCCAGATTATGAAGGTGAAAGGGAAGAGGTAAACAGAACATCTAGTAAGTACAATCCACCATGCGCACTACCACTGCCAATCATTCTCCTCGTCACCAGTTCCTGAAAAACACAATGAGTGAGAAAAAAGATTACAAAACAGTTTAATGGATTGGTAAAATGGATAACAGATAAGAGATTAGTAGAAAAATTAGAAACATGAAGAACTGACGAGAAAGAAAGGGTGAAAGAACAGTTGATAGAACCTTTGTCAGAAATAGAAGATAAAGACCCATCGGCTATTTGAACCTTATCTTTACTAGAACAAGTAGAATAAGAAGAAAACAAGGTGGAAGCCCCACTCATATGATCAGTGGCTCTTGAGTCAATGATCCAAGGAATAGGAGAGGCAACAGCACTAAGTGCACAAGGAGATATACATGAGTGAGCAAAGTTAGAGGTGGAAGTGGAGGCTGGAGAAGGAGAGATGTCAACCCGAGCCATTAGGCGCCTGAGAGTAGTCAATTCTGTCTCAAAGAGGAGGGCCAGTCTCACTAGATGTGCTACCAGAGATCTCAGAAAGATGAGCGTGGGAGCGAATAGGACCACTACGGCCACTACCACGGCCACCGCCGCGTCCCTGAGTAGGACGACCATGTAACTTCCAGCAGTGATCAATAATATGACGGGTTTTACCACAATGCTCACAGCGCAACTGATCACGAGCGACTGAACAACTCTTCTCTCCAGGTTTGATAGGTTGTCCTGGTCGAGTGATGGACGTGACAATTAATACAAAGCGCTTCTGATCGGGAGGAAGAACCATATCATGACGGCCACTCTCTTCCTGCTGAACATAAGCATATGCCTGCATCAAGGTAGGGAACGAATCTCGTCTCAAAATCTGGACACGGATCGAATCATAGTCAATATAGAAGCCAATAAGGAAATCATACACCCGCTCATTTTCTACCATTTTTTGAAAAGCGATAGCATTAGTAGTACAAATGGCATAGAAATCCTGATAATAATCTATCTTGTTCCACAAGCTGGTCAACTCGGCATAATACTGGCCTAGCGACTGATTTTTCTGGTCTAACCCACAGAGTTTCTTCTGCAATTCATAGAGCTGAACATCATTGCCTGTCTGGGAACAAGTCTGGGCAGCAGCGGACCAAATCTTATGTGCAGTATCCAGAAGCAAAAAACTGTGACTAATAGATGGCTGCATAGAATGGAGTAGCCATGACATAACAAGGGCATTTTCCTCTGTCCACCATGTGCGAGACGGCTCCACAACTGTTGGCTGTGGAGTTTCACCAGTGATATACCCAGAGACACCGCGAGTGGCAATGGCTAAACTACAAGTACGATACCAAATCAAATAGTTGTTGACATCTAACTTGACAGGACTAATTTGAAGACACGGACTATCAGTAGGAGTCCCTGACCGGATCAATCTAGTGTCCTCATTATCACCAGAATGCTTTTCAGAATTCAACATGGTTATGTAAAACCAAGAACAAGTAGTATGAGGCAAACAGAAGCAAGAAACGATGGAACAAAGGGCAAATCAAGGTAGAACTGAACCACGATACCACCAAAGATAGCCAAAATACCATACAGATTGGAGCAAAGTCAGATTAAAGCCAAACAAACGGTTGGAGACCCAAGCAGATGTAGTCGCGGCCATCGAACAACACTGGAAGGCAGAGGTGAACCAAATAGAGCCTTCAAATACACTGGTCGAGCCCTTCAAGAACCAAAACAGATCGAAAAGGGGCGAAAAAGGTCAAAAACTGAGAAGTTACAGGTCGAGTAAACCCTTGTCGCATGACAAAATCAACCAAACTCAACAATAGGGTTGATTCAATCCTTATAAAGGCCTGTATAATGCTAGTCGGCACCTATGGAAGAGGAATCAACCATCGATCTAAGGAAAAACAGCTACAATTGCGAATTTATGAAAAACTAGGGTTCGGCGCCGAAAAACTCGAAGACAAAACCAAAAAAATTAGCAAACATGCCAGAAAAAATTTGGAAAAATCATAACATGAGAAAACTTTAGAAGAAAAATTTAGATCCAGTCAATCATCTCTAGAAGAAAAAGTTTTTTTTTTCTTTTTACAAATGTCGAATTCTGTGATGGAAAAAAAAAGGAAAAAAGGAGAAACAACGAATGAGAAAACTCAATTACATAGGATTTTGCTCTGATACCATGTCAAGATTGATGAATGAACGAAGAACAATAAGAGAGAGTTGAGAGAGAATAGGAGAGAGTTATTCTGACGGTGAAAAAAGATAGCACCAAAAAATTATGGTTAGCTCCCTTACTACTATTATTTATATAATAAGACAAGTATACCAAAAATACAATAATGGCCCTAGATTAACAAAAAGAAGGAGAATTAAGAAATAAGTTTTCGATACTTATCTTTCCCCATTACCTCTAAATATTTGTATTAAAGCAAAGGTCTAAAATACTTGACTACCCTTAGGACATAAACAAGAGAAATAATCCAGAAAAAAACTACTCTAACACTCCCGCTCAAGCTGGAACATAGTGATCAAATGTGCCCATCTTAGAGGACAACTGCTGAAAAGAGAGACGTGGTAAAGGTTCCGTGAAAATATCTCCCAATTGTTTATAGAGCGAACATACAGAGTACCAATGTGCTTCTTCAATAACAAATCGCGAATGAAATGGAATCAACTTCGATATGCTTAGTGCGCTCGTGAAAGACAAGATTATTAGCAATGAAAATAGAGACTTGATTTTCACAAAACATTTGCATTGGAGAAAAAATACAAATGCCAAAATCCAGAAGAAGAGAACAAACCCATAACATTTTGGAGGCAATATGGGCCATAGCATGATACTCAACTTTAACAATAGAACAGGTAACAACCACCTCTTTTTTACTATGCCATGTAAAAAGATTACCACTAACAAAAGTACAGTAGCCAAAGGTAGACCGACGATTCGAGCAACTACTAGCCCAATCTGTATCACTATAACCAACAACAAACAAGGAACTAGAATGGCGATAAAGCGAAACTTGACTAGGTGCATCTTTTTAATAGTGCATAATCCGATAAACAACATCAAAGTGAGGATCACACGAAACATGCATAAATTGACTAACCACACCAATGACATAAACAATGTCAGGACGAATGATCGTGATATAAATTAATTTACCCACAAGGCGTCGATAACGACTGACATCAAAAGAAGGATCACCAAAGTCAGCAGCAAGCTTTGTAGTAGAGTCCATAGGAGTATTAACAAAGCAAGCACCAAGAGTACTAGTTTCAAATAAAACATCAAGAACATATTTCCTCTGAAAGAGAGTAATGACCTGAGAAGAGCATGAAATCTCAATGTCAAGAAAATGGCAAAGCACACCCAAGTCTTTAGTATAAAATGTTTCATCTAAGTGTCGCTTCAATGCAACAATACGCACTCTTCTCAATGCCAAGAAAATAGCGAAGTACACCCAAGTCTTTAATATGAAATGTTTGACCTAAGTGTTGCTTCAATACAACATTACCGGCAGTGTCATCACCGAAAATAATATATCATCAACAAAAACGATAAAGATAATGGTACCGCTAGAAGAATGATGAAAGAAAACAGAATGATTAGCAATGGAACTTTGAAAGCCGTAGTTCATCACAATAGAGCTAAAGCGATCAAACCAAGTACGGGAAATTGCTTCAGACCATATAAAACCTTATGCAAACGAAACACAAGATATTCATTGCCAGAGACAACATAACCAAGAGACTGATTTATATACACCTCCTCCTGAAGATCACTACAAAAAAGGCATTTTTAATGTCAAGCTGATATAGATATCAAGATCGATTAGCAACCATAGGAGAGAAAGTCTCCAAATAGTCAATTCCATAAGTTTAAGCGTATCCTTTGGCCACTAGGTGGGCTTTAAGCTGCTCAACTGAATTATTCGAAAGATATTTGACAGCTTATACCCAATGCGAACAAACTATTTGTTTCCAGAAGCCCCCAAGTCTAATTTATATGAAGAACACGCATTTCCTTATACATAGTGCATTTCCATTTAGACAAAGACATAGCTTGCTTATACAAAGAAAGAGCAGACAAAGACATCCAAGTAATGAGAGACATGAGCGTAGGATGCAAACTGAGTAATAGGATGGTGAGTACACGTTTATCGCGCAATAATAGAATGGTGAGTACATAGTTACCTCGCCGTAAAGCAATGGGCAGGTCATCAGTTGAAGGGAGGACCATAGAGAATGATGATGTGCTTAGTCCATATGGCACAATAGATGGATCCTTAGATCGCTGATATACATGTAGCGGTGTTGATTGTACCTTCACAGGAAGAGTGAGAGGCACAAGAAGAGTATGAGAGGTGAACTCCCCCTCAACGGAAGAGATGAGGTCGAAAGATAATTCCATACTAGCAAGAGTAAAGAAGGTTGACTCAAAGAACATGACATTAGCACTAACAAAGTATCGATAGACTCTGGATGATAACAAAAATATCCTTTATGAGTGTGAGAGTCCTTAAGAAAAACACACTTGTGGCTTATCAAGACCTAGATTAAGAATGTGAGCAAAGGCAACACAACCAAACACTGGGGGAATGAGTGGAAAATGAGAGGAACCGGCGTATAATAAATAAAACGAGAACTTCTGGTTCAAAATCACAGAGAGCATGCGGTTAATGAGATGAAATGATGTAAGAAGAACATCACCCCAAAATTGGTTTGGTACCTGCATTTGGAATAACAAGGTACACACATCTAACAAGTATCAATGCTTACACTAAGCTACACCATTATGTTAAGAGGTATATGCATAACTAATTTAATGAAAAATACCACAAACACAAAAAGACTCATTAATAGACTTGCATATATTCAAGTGCTTCATCCAAATGACTTTGTTGCGTTTGTTAAATTGCATAAAGATCTCGTTATAAAACTTAGTGAGAACAAGAAACTTTTCAAATTGTTGTTTCATTAAAAATAACCAAGTCCTACGAGAGAGGGAAAAGAACTACGGTAATGTTTGTTGAATTGACAAGCTTTTCACTCTAAACTAGACACGAAACGAAAAGTAGGAATTGCTATCTTAAGTTTGGCAAAAGATGGGTGGCTCAACTGAAAATGCCACTGAAGAGGAGGAATATAAGCACTCACGATAGATGGTGTAATCAAAGATGCACGACTAGTATCTAAAAAAATTGAGTCCATCATTCTCATGCCCCAAACCAATTATCTTCTTGGTCTATAGGTCCTAAAATACACAAGAAGGAGAAAAAGGCTATAGAGTAATTTAAAGCTTTAGTCAACTGATTTACAAAAAGCAGTTTAAATGGAAAATTGGAAACATAGAGACTGAAGCATAAATTAAGGGATTTATTAGGACGAAGAACACCATTACCACGAACTAGGTGTTAATAGACATTATTAGGTTGAATGAAGGTGTTGACCCCAATAGGGTACGTAATGGTTTATTTATAGAATAATGAGATCATACAATAATAAATGGTGTGCCCAACCACACCGAATAATAATAATAATAATAATAAAACTAATATAATTATAATAAAACTAACACCCCTCTCAAACTGGTGCATATATATCTAACATGCCCAGCTTGTTACATAGATATCGAACCCGAGGACCTGGAACAGATCTAGTAAAGATATCTGCCAATTGTTTTTCAGTACGAACCGCACCAAACACGATCACACCATTCTGATACCCATGCCGAATAAAATGGCAGTCCACCTCAATATGTTTAGTACGCTCGTGGAA
>JAOTRH010222758.1:0-10459 GCA_034768845.1 Heliamphora exappendiculata
CCATCTATGTGTGTAGATTTTCTTCATGTATTCACATTTTGTCATCCATTAGTTTTCTTATTATAGCTATTAATGCGTTATATTGATTACACAGAATAATGACTTTTTATTACTTTTTGTATTTTCTCTAGAATTCACAATTTTGTTCTTGTTAATGCTTTTGTTTTTTTGTTGCATACAATCACTTGCTATATAGAAATTTCTTACTTTTGTTAGTTTTGGATTAAGTTATTTTAAGTTTACTTGTTCAGATTTTAGGTAGCTATTTATAAAGTTTATATTTAGTTTAAGAATTGTCAATATATATATATTTTTGTTGAGAACTTGAAGATTTTAAAATTTTTGATTGTTATTTTGTTCAATTATTATGATTTTTTATTGTTGTTAACTGTTAGAAAGTTTCATGCTTAAACATCAGGCAGGTTAATTGCATGCTTGGGTAGAGTTAATGATTTATTATTTTTTAATGATTTAGTATTTTTTTAGTAATTAATTGCCCCAATTATGAAAAATCTAAACTGTTTTTATCATGATGGTTTGATTTTATTTAATGGTAATTTTAGTCTTCAGTGTGCATAATAATTAAATCAAAACTATTGATTTGGTGACAAATTTTTTAAATAATCAACCAAACTGTTTTTTAAATAATCAACCAAACTGAATCTCCAAGTTAAATGGTGATAATTAAATCTGGCCTCATTTTGCAACCTAATTTGAAGTTAGGTTTTTTGCTTAAAGTTGTTTTAAGTCAAATAAATAAAAAAATTAATTGATGAACTATAGAGATGACTTTAAAGCAAAAGTTAATAAGTCAAACAACTTGATTTAAAGCGATTTTAAATCAAAAAGAAAAAATTTGACTTAAAGTTATTATAATTTATTAAATTTATTTTTACATAATTTTATATTCAATATAAATTTCGTTTGATAAAGTTAACGAGTAAATTTTTAAAAATTATTTTTTATAACAAATAAATGTGTATTTTAAAAGCTATGATATTTCTATTTTATGTAAAAATAATAAAAAGATTAAAAGGCCAAAAGCTTTTACTCAAACGAGGTTTTTTAGCTTTGTTAGCATTAAGTTAGGTTCTGTTTGACTTAGCTCTTTTAGTAATTTTTTTTGTAGCTTATTTTTGTCTTTTCTAAAAAGTTGAAACAAAAATATTTTACAGAATTAGTTTATGTATCAATTGAATGCACATACAAAAAAAAATAAAATTGTTATTTTTTTTTTCTATTCTTTCTAGTTAAATGAAGGAAGCCTATAGAGTTGTGACATTGGATGGAAGTGTTTCCATGCAACCAAATATTTTGGTGCTTTCATAGTTTTAAGAGAGAACTGTTTGGCTGAATGGGTTATTGTCTGCATCACAAGTGTGAAGCTATATTGGCAAGATTAATCTAGAAATTTGACATGTCACATTAGCATGGAGCAGTAAATAGAGCTGTCGAAGCAGGGGCGACTCTACATAGAGTTTGGGGTTAATTGACCACATTAAATTTTTTTTTTTAATATTGGCTCCGTTTGGATAAATAGTATATTTGCTTATTTGTTTATTATAAAATAAACAAAAAACAAAATAAGCAACTTCTTTTGCTTACCTTGACTTTTAAGTGACTTATTTATTTATTTGCTTATTTTGGCTTATTTAACTTATTTTTGACTTATTTACTTATTGATTTATTTGCATATTGACTTAAATCTTGCTTATTTGACAAATCAAACAAAGTTATTTATTTAGCTGTTTATAAGTTAAATAAGCTAATAAGTTATTTATTCAAATGGGCCATTATTATTATAGTAATTTTTAGTTGGTGTATAATTGATTTGATCTATTAAAAAATCATAATTGATCCCATGATAATATAAAATACTGTACAATTATCTTTAATGCATTGAATTTTAAACACCAGAGACCAAATAGAGTTTAAGTGAAGATTAGGGGGTGAACATATAATTTTTGTAAAACAATGGAGCAAAGGTTGCTATAGGCTACAACCAAACAACCGTTCATTTATACTAACAGATAAAAGCAGACCCGTATTTAGTATTATCTTTAAAATGAAGTTGTATTTATTTTTTTATACGGAAAATATTTTCATTTAACTTTTTGATACCAAGAATATCTTCATTTGATATTATTATCCATTAAACTTTGTTTCTATTATCTAATTAAAAATAATAATTATTCCTAATTTAAAAATTAAATCATTCTACTATTTAATATTTTTTTACCTATTTTAATTCTAAAATCCAAACGTATCCAACCACTAGTGTTTTATCTAATTCCCAACTCTATATAGCTTTTAATTAAATACGAACAACAGAGCGTCATTTACGGTTTTTTGACTCACCACAAAAACCAAAATTAGAGTGAAAACATTACAAAGCATTCATTGGTTTTTACTTTTAGAGAAAAAAAGAGAGGGGGAATAGATAGAGAGAGAGAGAGAGAGAGAGAGAGAGAGGGAGAGAGACGAGGGAGGTGGTTACTCTGTTGTGTCCATTGTTAGAAGAGGAGGTCAAGATCTTGTTGGATCGAAACAACAAGGGTAATAACATTTTTGCTCATTTCTTAATATGTTCTCATTTTAGAGCATCAATTATTTGTTTTGAAAATTATGTTTCAATGCATTGAAGGCGTCGAGAGGCGCGAGAATTTGGAAATATATACAATGGTTTTTAATGTATTGAGACATAGAAATATATAATTTTTACAAGAGGTGATCCCTTGCCCAATACTGGTTGAATTGGGTTTTAGTCCTATGGCCTTTTACATTTGATTTGTTTGCATGTTGTCTTTTTTGTTTTTTTTTTTTCTGGATCATTTAATGGGGATCTTTTCTTTTTCATTATGATTTCTAATTTAAACACGTAATATCTCCTTTTTTTAAAAAAAATATTTTAGTTATTTGGCATCTTCTTGATTTTTTACATTCATTATTTCAATGTTAACAAATTAGATATTGGTAGTTTCAATTGATCCCTTCTCCTTAAATGAATGCATGTTCAGATGAGCTACTTACTCTCTTTTTTTTCTTCTTAATTTTCTGAATTGTCCTTGAAGTTTGACTACCAAATATTTATATATATTTTTAAAATTTCCTCAATTTGTGTACAATGTAATGCAATTGGGCTATGTTGTTTATTAATGCCTTTTTTTTATGTACATATATTGGTGATTACGTGTGAATATTGGTAGGAAGCGACGTATATAATCGTATGAAAACTAGAATGAACTTGGCTATGAAAAGGCCAATATAAAATCTGTTCAAATTATTATAATTATGTTATGATTGCTTTCTTTGTAATCTAGATTTTTTGCCCTCTTCTTATTGGTGGAGTCTATGAAAAACTATTGTAAAACGAAAGCAGAAGGGGAAAAAGAGCACCTGAAAATAGGAATGTGCACCGATTAGGTTGGTTGGGTTGAGACAGGTGGAGAAAAAATTTTTAACGGGGATTATTTATCTTTTCATTACCATAGATTGTAGAAGTGTATCCAAGAGCTAGACACGTACATATGTTTTGAAATTGTGAAATGTGTACGTATTTGCATACATGTGGTTGGGAACTTGGGGAGGGCACAACTCATGCCAAACCAATATATTCTTCTGTTTTGAAATGGGAACTCTTTCTTTGATAATTATTGGTTCTTATCTCTAAATTAGTCTTTATACTTTGTTTTCGCATGGTGTCTAGACCTCTATTGAGTAAATCAATGATATTGAGTAAAATATTATATTGAGTATGTGTCTTGTATTCTACGAACTTATATAATTAGAGTTTTATAATTATACAGTGGTTAGAATTTTTAAAATTTATAATTATATAGCGGCTAAAATTTTTGAATTTTATAATTATATGACGGCAAAGGTTTTAAGGCTTCCTTATAAATAGAGACGATATAATTCTAGTAAGTTTATGTAGAGTTAAATCAAAAAAATAAAAATGTAAAAAGGGATTAAAAAAAAAAATACCGAAAGTACGAGAGTAACTTTTAAGCTGGAGAACGAGATTTATTTTAAGGCTCAAATTACAGAAATCGAGTTTTAAAATACATGATTGTATATTTTATAATTATTTTAAATTATTTCTTTCATCTAAATTATGTCAAATCACGTATATTATTACTTGATTTTTTCTTTCAGGTGGACATAATTTGTGTTTGGGCATTGGTATAAGCAAATCTGATGTTCTTGCCTTATTTGGTGCAGGGCAATGGGGAGGGATGTTGCAGGTTTACGCTTCGATAAGAAGCCTAATGCTGTCAAAGTGAATTCAAATGATGTTCCTAATGTTAAAGTTCGTGTTTCTCCCAAAATTGCAGGGGTAAGTAACCAAGCAAAGGACTACGAGGCAGGGGATCATACTATAGAGGACTCAGTTGCGAATGAAAGTCATGAAAAGAAAGACGCACCTGGCGTTATAACTGCGAGTGATGATGCTTGGTTGCCTAAAGGGAAGTCCTTCAAACCTGATTCTTCAGTGTCAGCAACTGACAATAAGTTGAGCTCACCTGTTGAAGGAAATGCGCAAGCAAAGGACGCTCCTTGGCTCTCTGATCCTGTAATTGAGAAACAGGTTTCAACTGAAACTCGTACTGCTGTGGTTGAAACTGTTGATGCTGGTGGGAATTGTTCAACTGACGCTAATGAATCCCACTCCCCCTCCACTGCAAAGAAATCACAGGTAAGCCAATTGCAAGTTCTGAACCAAGAAGCTCTCGTGTAAGCACGCCCGTCTGTTATGGTAGAAAGGAAAAATAACTGTTGAAAAAGACTATAATTACACACAAATGATATGATTTATGTGATTTATCTAAAATTAAAGGCCAATTTTGGTTAGTTTTTAAATTAATTTTTTTTGCAAAAGAAATTAGATTTTATGCTATGCTGTTTGATTTTTTTAAAAAATTAACTAACTTTTTTATATTTTTTAATCTAAGAAAAAATTACAATATATATCTCAAACACTCTAATTTTTTTTAAAACAAAATTACTATAATACTTTTACATAAAAAGTTAACCTATAATATATTTACATAAAAAGTCAACCCTACTCACAAGGAAAAAAAATTGCTAATATTCCAAACACTGCAACTTAAAAATTAAAAATAAAGATATTTTAAACATTTTAATAAAAAGTAAAAAAATTATTATAAAAAATTATCCTAAATAATTTATTATTATTTTTTATTTTTAAAAAAAAATTAAATTTCTAAAAAATTAAACTTTTTAAATATCTCAAACACGTACTAAGACTACATACAGAAAGTTGCGGCATTTTTCATTATTATGATAAAAAAAATAGTACAAATTATAAGGGTTACAAAAATAGCAGCCACTATAAAAACCCTCGTAAACCAAAAACAACTCGAATGGTTTTCCTTGGGAGAGCTACCCTCAAACCCCGCGAGGCTTATCTATGAGGGCACTGGTTCGGACTTTACTCTCTCACCTCCGCTACATGCTTACCATTATACAATCATGTAAGAACAAAATACTTTAAAGATACTTTCCTAACTCATACACAAAGCTAAAGTCTGCACTTAGATGCTAGCGTATGATTCATAAAGTTATGAAACAAATCAGGCACAATATTGCTCGACAAGTGAAATGGTGCAATCCACCTTTGTAAGTGCCAAAACACAATTAAACGCAAATCATATCATAAGCTTTGATCGAAACATGCTAGACTTGCCAAAATCACTCAAAATCATGTTAAAAATGGTCAAACACTATCTTAAAAAGAAAATACAACACATAAATTGAAAACAAATTGTGCTTTTTTACCTATAAACATTCAATTTTAGAACACTAAAATAATGCACAAACATGAAAGATATATGTAAGCATGATTTGACTTGAAAAAACAACCTAATGTGCAAACTTAAACCATATTTAAAACAACTAATTTATAAGGGTTTGGGAAACCAACATTGAAGAGAGAAAATTCAAAAAATAATGAGAAAAATCTTGATTTTCTTTTTCCCCCAATGTCTCATTCAAGTTACTTCAACAAAGTTTCAAGTTTCTTGCCTTCATTGCACCTCCTTGATCACAAGCCCTATCTAGGTAAAGGGGGTTGATGTAGAGAGTGTTTAGAGTGTAGAATAGTGGTGAAGTGCATAAAGGCTAAACCTTGTGTTCAATGATTGCTTTGACATAGTAACAGTATTGTTCTTCAACACGTTCCCTTTTTAAGAACCCTAAATTTCCATTTATAGAGGAAAAAGGCTTGCAGACCAGGTTGGGATTTTTCGGAGATGATTTCAAAATAATGATTTGACTTTATTAACTCTTTAATTCATACATAGTGGTAAAAAATTGGAACCCTTGGTCAAACACATTCAGAAAATTCTATTTTGGTGGCCCAACTTAGTGGGCTCACTCTGGGCTGGTTCAAACTCAGATTGATGCAATTCTTGAACATTGGAAATTATTATGAGTAATTTTTAACTCGAGTGATTTGGTTGCAAATTTTTTTGTCCTTTTTGGGTCATGACCATTTACCCATAAGTGTGTCAAAAAATATGACATTTTGGTAAAATGATCATATCTCCCTTGTTTTAAATCTAGACAAGACCCATTTTATATAATTGAAATGCTATTTTGATGTGATAAAGTTTAATAAAAATCAGTTTTGAACTAACAAAATGATATTTGGTTCACAAACTGAAACATACTTTTTGCAGAAGTCACCGGGAGCTGGGAGCACTATGGGTAGTTTACATGAATCAGCTTATTCTTACCAATTTCAAGTATTGGGAACCTCTTAAGGGTCAACAAAATGAATCAGCTTATTCATACAAATTTCAAGTATTGGGAACCCTCTTAAGGGTCAAGAAATGTTCAAGGTCGTCTTGAAGTTCCAAAAAAAGATTTTATAGGTTACTCTATACTTGTTATCAATCAAGAGTTGTATCGGTATTGTATGTTCAAGTTTTCATCACTAGGAGTGCTCAAAAGCTACCTAAGACTTAGGATCGGTCAAATTGGGGTGTGTACAGGTTATAATGGGTGTTACCCTCCCAAATAGGAGGCGAGGGGTTCGAGCATTACCAAGAGCAAAGTGTGAGAGTGGGGGTTCATGTGTATTTTTGGATTAAAGAAAAGTTAGGATTTAGTACTTTGCACATATCATCATGCTTATCATTTCTGCATTGGTAAAATCATTTGTATTCCATTTTGATTTTCTTGAGAACTCCTTATGGACCTTTGCTTCAAAATTCTCACAAGCAAAATGAGCAATTTGCATGCAAAATGCTGTTGGAAACTAAAAAAACAATAGGAGACACTATTTTCTAATATGATTATGGAATTGAAAAGAGTGCTTATCTTGAGAATTTTGCATTCGTAGCAGCCAAAATCTCCTCAAGCATCAAAGAGGCGTATGCAACCCAATGTCAAGAAGCACCTTGATGAGGAAGATAATTTGTCCGTCACTTCCTTGTATCCTTTGTTCCAATTCAAATTTTGAGCAATTTATTTTTATTTTTTAAATTTCCCTATGTTGTTTGATTAATGGTTGTTGTCTTGTTTTTAATATTTTAATTAGAATTGTAAATGACCTTAATCTTACATAGTACTGCAGCATCTATTCGGGCATCCAAATTTAGGACCACTATTCCAATAGCTCCCGTATTTAAATGTGATGAACGTATAAAGAGACGTAAGGAGGTATTTCTTTGTCAACCATTAAATAGAAGAGTTTTCAAAGGTTTTCTCTATCAATAGCTTCTAGATTTGGATATTCTTTTCTTCATTAATTTTCCATTTTCTAGTTCTACTCGAAGTTGGTGGAAAAACATCAAGCACTAGAGGCAGAGAAAATGGAGTATATAGCTAGGATCAAGGTACTTTCATTTGTGTGCATGTATTTGTTTAACTATTTCTTTTGTGCTTCTATTACTGCTCATTATTGCTGTTGTTAAACGATTAACTACCATGTGTAATTTGTCATTTCGTACATTCTTAATTGTTAGGAGGAAGAAGCAGTAGCATTAAAGCAGCTTAGAAAGACCATGACTTTCAAAGCAAATCCAATGCCTAGCTTTTACCAGGAACGACCTCCACCCAAAGTTGAACTTAAAAAGGTACTCGTTTTGGATATATTCTTCAGTTCTTCATAAATAGTTAAAAAGTTGAGATACTATGACCTTTTTTATCATCTAGTATGGAAAAGGATTCACAGTTCACTTAGAATCGGGAAACAAAAGTTCAGATGTGGATTGCTTAGAATTTTAAGCAACCAAGTTTGGTTTGCTCTGTCATCTTGTATGCATAAATTCTAAAAATTTTGCAGTCAAGTACCGTGCTTGAAGTTGCACCAATATGACATTGCAAAGTGCAAACATTTTTATACTTGCTTCCATTGTTCAAAAACAATGTAATTTATTAAAATTGGATGCCAGCTTTCATTAACTCGTGTCGTATCACCACAATTGGCCCGGAGAAAGGTCTATAGTGATGGACCCTGCTCGTCCTCAGAGGAAATGGGAGTTTGCACCAAAGCGATTGGCCATAGCCTGGGCAACCACAAAGATGGTAGTACCTCTAGCCCTCTCACAACTAAGGGTGAGATCAATGGAAAGAGTGGTAAAGCCACTGGCATAATTAAGGATCATTCAAAAACAGTAAAGGAGACGGCTAAAAGAACCCCTCATAAAATGGGTAAGCAAATGGCTGAGCAGACTACAGACATCTCTGTCAACGGCTAGTTTTCCTATGTTGAATCGACAAAAAAAGAAAAAAAAACTCTAGAATTTTCTCTTTGGTTGCTTGGGTATTATGCATGGGAACATCTATGTATATTTTTCTTACTTGCAATGACTTATTTTTGTGATACATCTCATATCTAAATTATACATATCTTTTCCACACACCATTGTTTGTATATTAGATTATTTATAAGCAGAGATACTATTATAATGTAGAGAGCCAAATTGGCTGTTTTCATTTTATTATCTTTGTATGCACTTGCTTACACATGTGATTATGATGTTTTTGTTTGTTGCCCATTCATTGAGGAACAAGAGGATTTAACTTGATAGGCTCATAGTGGGTCCTATTTTTTATTATGTGAATTACGAATAATTAAATTTAGCAGATGAATAAAGTAGGCCGAAAATAAAGTTTTCCATAAGTTATTTCGACGATGCTGTTTTATTTTCAATTATACCCCTGACTTTGCCATACAAAATGCTCTATGCATAAATGAATGAGCACTGATGAGACACTAACCCTCTCTCATAGGGGGTGGATCCCACACTATGTGCCCTATCAATGCTCGCTGGTGTATGGGCTCCAACGTTCTATTTATTTGTATTCTTTTCTTTAGTATGAGAAGAGTTTTTAATTGGGAGAAGGCAGAAGCTGAAGCTATCATCACTAGATTGGGAATTTTGCAATAATTTTGGTGATGGATTGCTTGCATGTAATTTTCATACATCTCTTATTTTCTTTAAACTTTTAATGAATAGCATATGCCTTTTTCTTCTTCTTTTTTTTGATTGAGAAAGAGGTATTAGGCTTAAATATGTTTCTGACCCACAATAGATCGAACAAAAGAGTATATCGGCAAAAATAAAAGAGCTCAAAAAAGAGCAAATAGCCCTAAAAAAAAGAGAAATAATTTTTACAAAGAAATGACATCAAACCTCCACGCAAGAGAACAAAAGTCTTACGAGAGGAGGACATAGTATTACATAAAAACAAAAACAAAAATTTAACTTCATGTACTACTACTTCTCGACCTTCCTCAAAAGAACTATTGCTTCCACTTTTTCTTTATGAGGTTGACATTTCTTAACTAGAAATATGCCCTGTAACACCCTGATTTCGTAACAATAAAAATTCAAACAGATGATAAAACAAGAACCTAGTTTTCTTGTAAAAGATGACAAAAAGATAAGAATTTTACGTGCAAAATAATTCTCCAAAATATACCATTTTATATCCCAAAGGGTGTCCAAGAAGGTGCCAAATGAAAACCCATTTTTAAGCAAGCTTCCAAAATTTCCACACAAAGGCAGTTCGCTTGAATGGGCCCTCCATCGCTCGAGCAGTGAGGTGCCCGAGAGTATTTTAGCTAAAATTCTGAAAATTTTTCTAAGTGTTGAAAAAATATTTGATTTTCATAAGTTTTCAATATGCTTCTAGACAGGCACCAATTTGATGTAGAACATGTATTTGATAATGAAACAACTGTATTTAACTCCAAACTCAAATATCCAATGTTTGAAATCATAACATACCATTCCCAAAACCATGGTATCCAAATCAAAATACGAGCCTAATGCCCTTACATGCATATAAAATATGAAATCATAGCTTTAGGGCCTTGCACACGGGTTACTCCAACCCATAAACAAACATCCAAATGTTCAAGGAAGAATTACATTTTTTACAATTTTCTATTCTCAAAAGATGCTATCGAGGAGTATGTAGCTCT
>JAOTRH010222769.1:0-10459 GCA_034768845.1 Heliamphora exappendiculata
AATTAGAAGCTTAAAGCTTCCCAATAATGCTGCTGGAAAATAGAAGCCTGAAGCTTCCTAGAACATATATATATATATATATATATATATATATATATATACACATAGCCTTGCACTCACTGTTTAATTTGTGCGTAAAGGGCTGAGTAAACCGGGGATAGGAAAAGGCATAGAACAGCTGTCCCATTGCGTGTAACCTCAGTTGTAACCGTTCGACAAGTGTACGGTGTGATAATGTTTTTACCTCCAAAAAATTTTAATGCAAAATTTTTAATTTAGAAAAATTTTCAAAAATTTTAAATAAACCTTCAATGTTATTTTATGAATTATCGAATAAATAAAATTTCTATTAAAATTTTTTATTTATTTAATATTTTTTTTGTCGCAGTTTAGTGATTACTCATATTTTTAATAATTATAAATATTTAAGTTCAGAAAATTTTCAAAAATCCAAAATAACTTTTTAATATTATTTTGTAATTATTGGTATTTTATGAATTTTAATTTTAAATTTTAATTTAAATTTTATTTATAATTATTTGTTAAAAATCTTATTTTAAAATTTTTTACGAAATGTCAAATATTATACTATTTTAAGAAGTGACACATATCTTATTTTTATTAATTGGTATGGTACGAGCTATTACAATTTGAATTACAGGAAATCTTTTGTGTTTTTGTTTTTGTTTTTATTTTTTATTTTTGTAGCATGCCTATTATTTAAATATACTTGTCCGAATTTTCACTTTTTCAATAGGATATAGGTATTTGGCAATACATTTTTTTTACTGTGTATATACGATTTTTACTATTGCCAATATTTATTTTGTTCTTTACATATGTTTTATTGAATTGTAATTTTTTTGTTAGGATCAATGTAGAGTCAGTGTATATTGTGTTGCTTACTTTTATTACAGGTTATTTTGTAAACGATTAAACCGTTGAATTATTCGAAAATTATGAGAAACTCTGTCATTATTTTTTTTAAAAATTAATACTTAGAATATTTTTTTTATTGATGTTCTCATTCTCTAAAAAATTTGATGTTTTAGAAAAATTATTAAAATGCATGAGTAATCTCCAAAAAAAATTTGAATGCCTTTAAGCACGGACAAACTGTGATTGGAATGCGATGGATATGATTCTGTTTGTCGAGTTGTATATTCTTTTTAAATGTATAAACTGTACATTAAGAGTGTTATAAACATGAGTGGTAAGTACTTTTAGGCATGGGCATTCTCTAGTAATTATATATAGTTGGTTGTAGTAATAGTAAATAAGTTATGAATAAGAGTATTATTATATTTTAAAAAAAGTAAGAGTTTAAATAGAATATTATACATATTTATGTTTTAATTTCACTTTTTAATTTTTTTTTTTTTTTTATTTTTTTGTCAAGCGAATAATTTTAATTTTTAAAATATTTTTAACTAAAAAGTCACACAAAAAAAAAAAGCCAAGTTTGCCAATCCGAGCACTTTAGTGATTGAGCAATAATTCAAATGCCTCTTCCACTCTCTTAAACGCATAATATATCTTTCTATTTTCTAACTATACACAAAACGCTTCTTTCTATGTCTCTCAATCGTATGCGAAATGTTTCCATCTCAAAATACTGTTATTCCATCCCTCAATTAAAGTTATGATTTAACAAAGAACCTCTTCTTATTTTGCTTTGCTACAAAATAATAAATAAAAAAACTGAAAATTAATGACATAAAAGAAGGGGAAAATAAAATTCTCCTCTTTTATTCAACTTTTCGACTCTACAAGTCTATATACACGTATGAGACACAATAGGAATATCATAGAAGTTAATGTTCTGGTTGCTTCAACAAAAATTATTTTTTGAAAATTATTTTTTATTTTTCTATAGAACAGAAATTAATAGTCAAGAAAAAGTACTTTTGAAATCAGTAAGAAGTTAATTTTGGTAAAAAATTAACCAAAAATTAATTTTAGTTAATTATGAAAAAATAATAATTTTCATCCTTATACCATCACTACTCACCACACCATTCACCACTGTCACCACCATTGCTAGGACCACCACCGTCACTGCCACCACCACCACCACCAAACGACCACTTTCTTCTCACCACTCCTCCACTATCACCATAACTTAGCACCACAACCTCGTTACAGTCACATAATAGTCGCTACCACCGTCACTCCACCATTACTACCATTAATTACCACCATCACCATTGCTACCTTTACATTGTCATTGTCGCCACCACCACCACGCCACTACCACCACCACCACCCCTCCTTCCCCAAGTTGCCATGAACAGCACCACCCCCCACCTTTGTCGACAACACCCGTCACTTCCTCCACCAACATGTTGCTATTACCAATGGTAAATAATCATGATATTAAATTTGATCCGTTCACGACTAGGTAAATCATCTTTTGAAAGTTAAAATTGAAAGGTAGCAAGTGGGTGTTAGAGCAAGTGAAAGCTCTCATCCCCACTTACCCCTCCCCTAGGGTTCGACCCTTGGGTATCAACCCTCATTCCCCAATTTATCTGACCAAAAAAAAAAATTGAAAGATAATATTCTCACAACTCAAGTTTTTCAATGATAAATTCTCAAGAATCTTGAAAAAATGATATGTGCATTTAAGCTTAAATGTGCAAATTATAATTGCCCCTCACAAGATAGGGCATCCCATTTAAAGCTAACTTTTATTGAAAAGTAATTTTATAAATCCAATTGTACATGTGTATTCTTTATCTAAAAGCCAATCTATAGACACCAATTAAAGTTATCAAACTAATACTGAATCAATAATCTTATTATTTGCTGCATTCACTTGGTTTAGGGAAATATGCAATTCTTTTCCAGCCTGATGAGGTTAGTTTATTTTAGTTAATACAATAAGCAAAAGTTCTGTTCTTAGAAAGGGATTTTAGATGCTCCAAAAGCTAAACTTTTTCCCTAAAAAGTAGGGTTTTAACTATTTTTAGCCTTGGTTCTGCCTGCTTATAACCTAAATACTCAAATCAAAGCAGAGGTGATGCCTAAATTCTATCAAAATCCTTTAAAGATCTTTTTATTGTGTATGGTTATTCTAATCGTTTCTTATGGACTTTATTAAGCCCACTATATTCAATAGTGGGTCCGAATCTAGATAAGAGTAATGGTTGATCCTACATTACAGTATAAATAGGGGATGGACCCTTTTCTCTCTTATTTCATTTTCTTCTTTGAACTTGTATATGGGCCTGTTTGGGCAAACTTGCTTATTAACTTATTAGTTTATTTTAGTTATAAATTTACTTATTTAGTTTATTGGCTTATTTTTACTTATTTTCATCTTTTTTGAATTTTTTTAATATTTTGATCAAAATTTTTTATTTTTCCCACTTCTCTCAATGAAAGAAGTCTAAAAAATATAATGATTTAATTAAATAATAAATTTTTTTTATTAAAAATGAAAAGTCAACTTAGTCAAATAAATGAATACTAAAATAAGCCAATTTACCCATACAAGGCCTATGTACTATCCTAAAGTCGATACTCTGCCAATGTATATATGTCTCTTTATATATAATGTTAATTAATTATATCTAGGTATTTTTTTGTTTTTTTATTATATATATACATTTTATTTATGCCATTAAGACTTGTCCTTACAATTCAACTCAACTAGTTCATATCTAATTTTGTCCAACACTTAGCACAAATATAATTCTCATTAGATAAGTGAAAATAATATTTGAGCATTTTTGCTTGGTTTAAAATTTATTGAGATTACAGTTGCTTGGGCGGAATGTTACAAGTGGAAAGAGAATGTATTTTTTAAAAGATGTATTTTTGTAGATTAAATTTGAGTGTGAAATAATCTCTCAATATATGTTTGGTAAGTCTAACTTATCAGTTAGGAAGAAACTGAAGAATGTATCTATTTATATAGAAGTTTACAATTGAATAGTTTGGTGTCTTATTAAAATAATATTGCGTCTTTATATAAAGATTTTAAAATATAATAAATGATTAAAATTAAATTAAATGTTCAACATTTGATGGTTGAAAAAATTTTAAAAAGCTTTCTAAAAATTTCTTATTTCTTTTCAAAAATAATTTAGAAATTTTTTAAAATAGTCTTTACCCATACATATGATATTTATAAGGGATACATAATCCATAAACTTTTTTAAATTTCTTTTAGAATCTTTCAGACTTTTAGCACTTTACTTCTTCTTAGGAGTTCTAAAAAATTTTGTGAGATGTGAACTCAATATTCACTTCATGATTAACCATTTAATTTTTAATTTTTAATTTTTTGTTTTTTTATTCATTTTTTTGGGAATGTAAGCACCCTCAACAAGACGTTTTTTAGTTAAAATTTTATATAACGACGACGGCGGTAAAATAAAAGCACTTAATTATCTAATTTTACTAATTTAAAAATAAAATAAAAAATAATATTAATAATTATTTAATTAGCTAATTCTATGACATCTAATTAAAAATATGACTTTATTAGTTTAGAATGTTAAAGGTGGAATGAAAGTGTATTTTTCAGAAAATGTATTTTTGTGTATTAAATTTAAGTGTGAAATAATATCTGTTATTTATTCAAAATATATGTTTAGAAGAGATAAAATATTTTTAAAAACTTCTCTTATTTTATTAGATAGATATATCAAATTAAAAATGGTTACAAATTGACAACAACCGTTCTGCAGTGATTTTAGGTGTTTGATGCAACTGGTCAACGTGGATGTACCGGAGCGAGGAAGAATAATTGATTTTTTTTTTTTATTCACAGTGGATTTAGCTGATAAAGTTCTCAGTAAAAGATTTTTGTAAAAAATAGAAGAATGATATAAAATTTTCTCTATGGATTGAGAATTTTTTATGTTAACTATGTATTTTACTGAGAAAATGTAAGAATTTTTTGGTCACTTTGGATTCAGATAAGTTTAGGAGTATATTATGTATAACAGTATAAAATAAGACTTTGTTTTAAAAAAAATGATAAAATTAATATTTTAATAAGTCTTATATATCGGACTCCTATTTAAAAATTCTTAAAAATCATAATATTTTAAAATTTATATATTAAAAATTAAAAGAAATGCCCATTTTCATCAAGAAGATCTCTTGTGATCATAGGTTTTAGTGGAAGCTCCTATCACTCCCCAAATTATCCGGTCACACATTGCGGCATTTTTTTGTGATTCAAAACTTTTTTTGTGAACAGGATATTTGACAATTTAGTGGTTTCATATTTTTTCGTAAGATTTTCCACTCAGGTGATCTGTAGTTTGAGTCTTTTCATTCTTCTTTTCTTTCCTCCTCGCTGCTCCTGTACTCTTAATAAAAAAAAAACTTTTCTACGAATGAATTTTTAAAAAAGTAAAGAACAAAAAAGGATATATCATTCATTAAAAATATCTAAAGAGGCTCAATTGAAAACCAAATTCTTGCAAAAAGCCTTCAAAATTTATACTTACAAGGTACTAGCTAATAACAAATGATCCCCAACTCCGTGCATGGAAAAACACATTCCGCGACTTATTTGGTCATTTATTTTGGGTAAATATACATAGCATTAGTAAAATTTATAAGCCTGTTTAAAATTAGAAATACCTTCTCTAATAATAAATATGATAAATAAAAAACTCTCTGAATTCTTTAATATCAACATTCAATTCTTCTTAGTCCAATGGCCTTTATAATTGTAGTAAAATTCTTAGTTAAGGAATCAATATATCAAAAAAAGGCTGAATTCTACCAAATTTATAACTAATAGAAAATTTTGAAGGAGAAAAATTGAAATCAATTCAAATTCAACTACTAGAAATATGTAAAAACGTGCCAAAACATGCGGCATTTAAAAAAAGGCCTGTTTGGTAGCGTTTTCTAAAACTGTTATTTGAAAACTATTTTGTATTAAATAAAATTAAAAAATAATTTTATAAAATTTTAAAAAGAGAATAATATAACAGAAAAAAAATGTCAATTGCTCCCTATTTTTAGAAACACTAACCCTAACCCTAATTGGCCCCGAATTAGGAAACGAAAAAGACGACGCGGCCGCCTAAGATGCCGACTATTGAAACGCAGACACCGACGATTGAGACGCCACCCACTATGACCATATTTCATTTCTCCCTCTCTCATCGCCAACTTATTGTTTTATTTCTCATTACAGTCTACACACTGAGAAAAATAGAAAGAGAAATAAAGAATGGGAGGCTATGCGACGAAGTCGAAAGAGCTGAAGGTGGATGCCGCTGAGGCTCCACCAGTAGAATCGGCGAAGGAGGAGGCTTTCGGTAAGTCATCGAAGGCAAAGGAAGCTCATGATGACAACTTTGACGGCGAGAAGAGAATGGGAGGCTATGCGATGAAGCCGAAAGAGTTGAAGGCGAATGCCGCCGAGGCTCCAGTGCCGAAATCGACAAATGAGAAGGCTTCTGGCAAGTCAACGAAGGCAAAGGACGATTCACTGAAAACATCGTAGGTGAGAAGTGCACAATGTAGTAGGCGAAGAAAGCTCACGTGGCGGGTGAAAATAACAATGAAATTCACTGAAAAAGTGTTTTACCTGTTTTTTAAATGCCCCAATTTTTAACTCAATGTTGTCTGTTTTTAGTGAGTAATTTTTGTCAAAATAGCCGCCAAATAAACTTTTCAAATTTTGAAAGTAAAATTCTCCAAAAAATGAGTTTGGAAAATGAAACCAAATGGACCCTAATGTCTACAAATTCTGAACTAAAAAAATTAAACCAAATCCGTGTAAAAAAAATAAATAAAAACTAGTTGTGATGGAACTCATGATGCAAGTTTTGTAATGCTTCATTCATGGACATTGAAGCACGCCCTATTCAATGCAAGCCACCTTTACGCTAGCTCATCAATATAAGCGGAAAATACTTAAAATAATAATCAACTTAAATTTTATGTTAAATAAATATTTAATTATATTATTAAAATTGCTGGTTGTTGAATTTTTTTAATAAAAAATAGAAGTAAAAATTAATTATAGCCATAAATTGAAATAGTAATATGTTAGAGTTGTATACTAAAAACTATGATTTTAGATTTTAGTATTTAATTTTATTTTTTAATAAAATTAATTTTTTTTATTTTATGAGAATCTTAATTAGCAATGTATGTATTTCATTATTTATTTAATATTGTGCATGAGTGTCTTTTATTCTACATAGTATTTAATCTGGTGTGTAGAATTTGACTTGCACACGAAAGACCAGATTAAAGATTCTTGTGAAATATTTGTTTTTTAGTTCACAGTTTAGATAGATTTGGACAATCCATCGGTACGACTATAATATAGAGTTTTAGTAGAACTGTTTTGGTTATGGAGAACAGATAATAACGTTATCTATTGTTCCGACTCGCTGTGCTAGTACACTTAATGTGTATTGAATATAACCAAGTTAGGGTAATTAATTTTATAATAATTTTATAAATTAATTTACACCACATGGTTATTATAAATGCTTATACTCTTAATCCTGAAATAATTATTATTTGTGTATATTTAATATTCATTATTTTGATTTCTTAAAGGTGCGATCTTATATGAGTTTATAATTCCAATGAGTTGGATAACGATATTAATTATATTGTAAATATTAATTATTGAGAAAATTCACGTTCGAAAGATCGAAATTGACGATACCCCTTAACGAAATTTATAAGTTTTGACCGAGCCAAACTCTACAGATAGATTTTATAATTCGGCAGTCAAAAAAGTTAAGTGGAAGGTTTTAAAAAATTTATTTAAGAAGTCGATTAAATATAATTGTCAGTAATTTAATTTAATCGGTGGGTATAAAAAGTCATAACGTAGGGAGAATAAATAAGTATTTAATAATAGGAGTTCGAATATTCAGTTTTGAGAATATGACTGGGAGTGCAATTATAATTTTTTAGTGAAATGAATTATAATTAATTTTTTTATAAAGTTGTTCATAAATTGAGGTGGGTTTTCATAATTATATTGGGAGCTTAAGACATATTTATTCCACAAGTTCCTGTTGTAGTCTATTTATATACTGTTATCAAACTTGACGTGAGAATTCATATTATTCAGTCAGTGATTAAGTGATTAGAGTTTTTTTAAAAATTCTAAATTTAATCAAGAAGATTTTAAAAAACACGATAGATCAAAATGCACACTTTATTCGTGTTTAGCATTTGATAATATAGCAAAAGACTTATGTTGAAAATCTAACTAAAAGTAAAAAATCGCGGTGGATCGTTGACTGAAAATTGTTGTAACAACCGAAATCATCCAACCAGATTTCAAAAAATATAATCCTAAAACTAACTTTAGGAGTATTGTCGAATTTTATTTTGAATGCTTGATATCAAAAATTTTAATTTGGAGCATATTTCGGTATTTTCCCGTCAGAATATTTTTTAATTAAAATTATAAACATAATCTTGAAATTTTAGTAGTTTGCCCCAATATGTCAAGCATTTTATTGTCTGTATCAACGTGCCTAACTAAGGTATCGTTTGGTAAGGTGCATGTTTCTTATTTTTTGTTTTTATTTTAAAATATTTTTATAAAATATAAATAAAAAATATATTTAATAATTATTCTTATTTCAAAAAATATAGACAATTTTTAAAATTTACTAAGTTCTTGTAAATAAAAAAATATGCTTTTACTTATTTTGTAAATAAATTTTTATTCTATTTTTCTTCCTCCACTCACTTTGACCACACTTCCGACCACCAATTCGTTCACCCTCTCAGACCATCACCTCTAACCTCCACCCCAGCCACTGCCTTTGACCATCACATCTAACCACTTCCACTAGCCGCTCCCTTCGACCATCCTCTAGCCACCACTTTTGAAAAATTATTTTTTCTTGAATTTTAAATCAAATAAAAAATATTTTTTTACGTTTTTAATCAATCTATATCGTGGAATGCGAAAAGTAAATAATCAAACATCCAAACTTAACACACGAGATTTTTTACGTGAATAATTCAATTTGGGTAAAAAATTACGGGACTTATCCAAGTCTAGGTAAACCAAATACTAACCAATTAAACAGTTATAAGACACCCATTTACAGACTTTGATCAAATCCTCAATCTAAATGCCTTAATCTATCTTGTCGAATTCACGTGTACCATTTTTCACTTGTTCACTACAGCAATGAATCCTCGAAACTGTTACTCCGGCATAATCCTCCATCGAAACTTAGAACACCGTCTAAGATTTGTCATGAACAATTTTTGAATATTAGAGCACGACAAACGCTTCTGATTAACTTTAGAGTTCTGAGATATGAAGTTCATAAGATAATTTTGTACCTGCCCTATGGTCCTTTATATAGGCCTCAAAATTTGGTAATTAGAGTTTCAATCGAATTTGGTCCGCTCGAGCGCACTTGAGACTGCTTGAGCGGTCATGTGCCAGATTACTTTCTGCTCTTGCGCAAACCTGCTTCATTGATTTGTACTCTTGACTTCTTGTGTTGTATTTCAGTCTTCTAGTTTAAATAATTAAGATATTCTAATACAATATAAACTCATGACTCTAAATTAAACTAAGATAATCACATAAGAAACCCAAACAAATCAAAACTCCTAGCATTATCCAATTACAAGAAACCTAAATACAGTAGGAGTTTTACATTTATAATATAACTTGAATTACCATCATAAATATGAAAATTAAATTCTTACAAAATAATAATTAATATCCTAACAACTTTTAACCAATACCTCCAACCACCACATACGGCCACTCCCACCAGCCACCACCTCCGACCATCATATATGACTACCACCTCTAACCACTACTTTCGACAACCATTGTTACTTCTTGCTATTCTTACCAATTAACACTTACGATCAGCACCTCCAGCTACCACTCTGGACCACTATATTCATCCACAACCTCTAATCACTACTTTTTAAATATTTATGTGTTAAACATATTTTTATTTTTTATAAAAATAAACAAAAATATATTTTTTATTTTTTTGTTAAACGAAAAATATAAAACTGTAAACGTTATCAAATGGAGCCTAAGTATTTTAATTAGAGAAAATTATTGGGTACTAGGGAATATTATGTGTTATTGTCTATACGGTACTCCCGACAATTAAAAATATGCTATGTATACTAAGTCGGTTATTTTTGTCTTTTATCTATTTAACAAAAATGTATTAATATTGTGCCACACGATAATTTGTATTACATAATTAATATTAAAAATATTAAATAGATAATATTACATGATACTCTAAAATTACTAAATAATTACTCTTTCAGTGTCCTAAACCTTGCCACGTATGAAGAATAATAATTCATTTGAAAAATTATTTGCCCCGTTGTGATTGAAGAAATTGAGAAGAGAAAATAATTCTATATTCTCTGTCCATTGAAACTGTACAATATATGGCCTATTTATAGGCGAATAGGGATAAACAATAAGAAGATATAATAGAAT
>JAOTRH010222790.1:0-10458 GCA_034768845.1 Heliamphora exappendiculata
GAATCTATGATTCAAATACTTAACCCTCTTTATGGGTCATCACCCGAGTATCTGGTTTAGAGTAGTCGACACCAGTTAAGTGGAAGAATATCCGATCTTCTAGTGAGGCGAGTAGCTCGAGTCATGAGTGACTCAAGTTATGAGTAAAAGTATTATACACGAGTAGGTCTACCCAAGTAGCTGTACTGTACTCGAGTTGGTCTACTCGAGTAGCTCGACTGTACCCGAGTAACTCGACCCGAGTAGCTCGACTATAACCGAGTAGGTCTACCCGAGTAGAGAGTTATTCGCCTCTCGAGCTGTGTGATTTCTGATTGACTCGGATTAGTTCGAGCAACTCTGGATCTCGAGTGACTCGAGCGTCGTGTTACCAGTTGTAAAATACCAATTAGCCAGTTTATCTATTCGGGCCATAAGTTATTTATAGGCCATTTACTCGAGCCTTACCATTTATATGGACAATTTACTCATTTACTGTGAGCCATCTACAAACATTAACATGTTTGTAGCTACTTAATCATCTGAATACTAATAAGCACCTTTATTCTACTATTCTAGGCCTAAAATAGGATGGAAAAGGTGGCACTTAGAAGCTCAAGCAGTCAAGCTAAAATCAAAGGCACCATAGTTTCGATTTCAGGAGCATTTATAGTAACTCTCCACAAAGATCGGTCGATTGTACTGATTTCCTCACCTTCCATTTCACTTCATCAACCCCTCCATACACCCCACAGTCCAACTGGGTCATCAGCTGCATTTTCCTTATAGTCGAATTCTAATGTGGTATATTGCTCGGGTAAATTCATCTATATATTCGCATTTTTCTTTGGTTTTTTTTAGCCATTCTCATATTTGATCAGCTCAACTTCAAATTTGTGATATTCAAAAATAGGCACAGATCATGAAGGAGTATCCAGCTGAGTTGACCATAGTCTTCTTCTACAGCTTATGCGTCAGCATTCTAGCAGCGATTGTCAGTGTGATAACATAACCAAATACAAGCGCTTGGAGAATCAGATTTGATATAGCATTGGTTTCTATCTTATGCTCGGTAAGAAAATAATGAGCTACCGGGGATAAAAGAGATCGTCGATTAAGAGCCATTTCTCTTGGTGATAGGTCGCCTAAATGTAGATTTTTGTTTGGTAAGGGGATCTTCGGGTCATTCTTGAACAATGTTATCCACACATGGGTCGTGCGCCTGAGGGGGCCGGTCTACGTCGCAATGTTCAAGCCACTGTCAATTGCTATTGCAGTTGCCATGGGCGTCGTGTTCCTCGGTGACACTCTTTATCTTGGAAGGTATTCTACTTAAAAGAGTGTTATTTTGTTCACTAACTTTATCAGGTGGATGAAACTACAAAGCCTACCATACATATGGCAATAGAACCCACCGTTTAAACTAATGAAAAAGTAGGTATTATCCACCTACCTTGTCAGGTGGGTGAACAAATTTGTTTTCCTACTTGAAACCGTGGCAGACAAGATCACATGAAATCTACGTATGTATGCATGCATGTAAATGTAATAATGTATGTTAATCTTTTCTATGTTTTTTTTCCTGTTATGCAGTATTGTTGGAGCCACAATAATATCGTTCAGGTTTTACACCGTAATGTGGGGGAAGGCAAAGGAAGAGGTGGCTGAGGGTGGTGAAATTGGAGACCTGGAATCGTTATCTAACTGAAAAGTTCCTCTATTGCAGTTATAAAACTCAAGAAATGTAGAGCTGATATAAGTTGAAGTAGAGCGAGGATCATACCCTATCAAAACTTCAGATGGGTTGCTCATGGTCAGAGCACAGCACTGGTTGAAAAGAGGAAAATGTGCATTGAATTGTTGGGCAAAAATGAAACGGCATCATCGGTTGGAGGCCTGCGGTCAACAAAGTAGGTGTCACCCATCGCAATGGATGTGTGTTAATACTAAATGTATCCTTTGCTTATATAAAGAAATTTGTCCTGTGCAGTGGTAGTAATGAAAGAGGAACACTCTAAAGTGACTTTAAAAGAACTGAGATATCAGCAGCATAAGAATAAGCTTCATACTAGAGAATTGCAGAAAGATTATTTTTCTTTTAAAAAAGGCAGAAAAAAACACATTTGACATTGCAACAAAATCATTAAAAGCAACAGAACTAAGGTTTTCCCCTACTCTAAATGTGTATTTGATCTTGAATAAAATGTTATTATTTTTCTGTCATTACCCAAGTAAGAATCAGGCACATTCTTCATACCTACTACTAAAGAAAGCTCAAAACCCATGCAGGGATACATGTTAGAAGAAACAAATTTGATATCTCCCTGAGATGAATCCAACTGTTAGGAATAGAAATCCATAGCCTTAACATTACAGCCAAAATTGTACCACCTTATGGCAAGCAAAACAGGCCAAAAAAGTATTGATCAAACGCCAGTTTGTGTTCTCTAACCTCATTCAAGAGAATTTTCAAAAGCTGGAAACATAATGTCGAAAAACATTCTTCCCCTTAAAAGGTCCAAACTGCATCATGTATTGAGATTATTGAGATCGTTGGACATAGCTGAAGGTATGCAATATGTCTTGAGAATATCTAAAGTTGCTGCTTTTGCAGTTTTAGTCCGCAAGATCACAATCTGCGGGGAAACAAGGAAATTTTAAACAAGGCCCATACGAGAGAGAGAGAGAGAGAGAGAGAGAGAGAGAGAGAGAGCACCTGCTGGTGTTCCAGGTCGAATTTCAAAAATTCTTCATCACAGCTCTCCACCATTCTGGCCAAGTTCTTCAGATTTGTGACGGGATTGCCATTGAATGCCAGAACCTCCATAAAAGAAGCATAAATGAAGAATAAGAAATAAGAAAAAATAGCACAGGGAAGAGCCTAAAACGTTGATGTTCCATCCCAAAGAAATTAGCCAAATGTGTCAAAGATTTTCCATTTACCTGAGTATTGACTATGTCCTCGTATCCAACATTGATGTTAGCTGCAAGAACCTAAAAAAAGGCAAGAAAATTATGCAGAGAGTTCTGGATTAACGGTTCTTGCACAATAAGATGGATCCAGAAAGAAAGATAATGGAGGGAAACAACACCTGAGAAACAACAACAAGCTGCTCGTCAACAGATTGTGCCATTGCATGTAGAAGTTTCTCCAATAGCTTGACCGGAGCATCAAATTCATAATCTCTTCCATACTGCAGGCAAGTGCTACAAAGGGTTATAATGTATAGAATTCAGAATCTATTTATCCCTCCCCCAGCCCCCACCCCAAAAAAAAAAAAAAAAAATCATGCCACCAGAACCAAAAAAGAATTGGGTTCTAGGGTCAATGAACTTCTTGTTTTGTTGTTGTATATTCTCTTTTGTCCACTTCCTTTCTAAGGATCCCTCATCATCCGTTTGTTTTCTTCCTTTTTACCGTATGTATTTTTTCTTAAGAATTATGTGATGTGTAAAAGAAATATTATGATAAGAAGCAGCAGAATTTGAACAACATATTCTGATAAATTAAACTAGAGCTCGTTCAACAAGAATTGCAAAGGGCAGCACCTTACGATGTTTCTGACCAATCGGACCCTGAGGGTAAGGGAAACATAATAGGGAAAACACCTAAATATTAATACAGACAACAAGAGGGGGAAGAAACAGAGCAAACACAAAGACTGTCTCAGTATCAATTACTAACCTCTGAACGCAAATACGGAACAGAGACAGCTGTAAAAACAAATCCAGCAACAATGTAGTAAGAAGGCGGTCTGCCTTTAATGTGTGCTGGTATGAGCCTTTTGTGAGTTCCAAGTTTTATGTTGAACTCAAGTATCTCTGAATTTCGGAGAACTTTAACTAGAGCATTGTCCCCTGTATATTTTTTAGAGATAAGATAGCCAAAAGCTATCCGCTCCCCATGCCTAAATGGAACTGAAAATCAAACCCAAAAATAAGAAGTTACAAGCAGTGTCTAGTTGCTAGTAAAAAATTAAAAGATGAAATAAAACAAAAGGATAGGAATCAAAAAATAACAATCTTAAATAGATATTACTAGAGAGAGAGAAAGAGAGAGGTGACAGAGTGAGGGGATGTGGATTGACATGACACCCTCACACTGGATATCATGAGATGATAGTATAGCAAGTCGGATACTAAAAAGACCCAAAAAGAATACATCACCGATTGATATCGGACACTGGATATGAGAATTCAATTGATCTTTCAAAGGCTTCTTCACAATGTAATTATGCACATTCCAATTGTAATATATTTGTGAGCAAAGGTTGTATGATATTTGAAAAATTGCTGTGTAAGTTTTGTTTTCCCCACATAATTAGGAAAGGCTCTTCATTATATTATAGAATTTACTACTATAAAATCAATCACATATATAAAAGTTTATTACTTTCCAAAGAAAAAGGGATTTCAAAAAATATCCAATGAGAGCTTTTATAGAGGTTGTAAAGATAGAAAGTAGATGACCTCCAGAATTTTTAGAACAATATACCGTTGATTAATACTTTATTTTAGCAAGAAGACCTGATATGGTAACAATAAAAAGCAGTTCAGGAACAAAAGATCCTTATAAACCAACTAATATGTTCCCAATTTAATACAGTAAATGTCTTGGGAAGAAGAAGACAAGACGAAAAAACATGAAATCAGCAATGCTACATATATTTGTAAACCACAGATTTAGAAATTAGAAAGATCAAGATGGCAAGATGAAGAACAGAATCAGGCATTAATGAGTAATTTGTAAGGTTCACCTGTTCCATCATTAGCAATATTAACCTCATCAAAGCTAAGGATTACATCAGATGGCTTTAGAACTTGAGATTCAGAAGCTGTAGGTTCAACTCTCTTGATAAGAACACCTTTCTGGTCAGATCTCATGCCCATTGATACACGCAAATCAGGATTTTCCATCTTCTGCCACTCAATTCCAAGAATAGGAAATCCTGAAATTTTGTGATACACAAAAGACTTACGTAAAGCAAACCTGATATTATGCACATCTTACAATTGTAAGTTAAATTACTAAACATCAAAAATTTAAGGACGGAGGATTCTTACCTGTATATGCTCCATTTTTCTCATAATCTTGTATGAAATGCGAGATAACTGGAGTTGGTATTACGTAACCAATGTTCTCCACATCTTCATGCTTAAGCGATTGAAATGCAATACCCACGCATTTGCCCTTGTTATTAAAAGCAGGTCCTCCAGAATTTCCAGAGTTTATAGCGGCGTCTATCTACAAAGCAACATGTAAGTACCAATCGTGTATCTCAACCTATGTTACATAAACTCTTCTAAATGTATGAAGTACACATGTCGGATATTGTACACTTGGATAAGGGTACGAGATATGTGTCTGACAAGTTTTTGTTGGATATTGACTTAGGATTTAAGAAGCATATTTTGTAATTCGAGTTTACTATAAAACTATGCATATACTCGTTTATCCTATTATGTATGAAATAATTTATGAAACCTTGTAAACACTATTTTCCCAAATAAAATAAAAGAAACATTTTTTAAAAAAAAAGAAGAAGAAAAGACATGCAAGTATAGTAAACAAGAAGGTAGAGTTCCGATTACTAACTTGCAGCCCAAGAAGCTCAGTTGAACCATGAACATAGGATAGTATTTCTATGCGAGACACCACACCACTAGTCACTGAGATTGTGTCACCGCCAATGGGATAGCCAACAACAGTTACAGCATCTTGCAAAGAAGGCAAGTCTCCGAATTCCACAGGTGAAACTCCTTCCCAGAATTCATCATTTTTCACTGTCAGCATTGCTGTTGCATCACAGGAAAAGAGTAATTAAACAACAACCCTTTTACCAGAAATCCCTCAAATTCTCCATTCCCCATCCCCCTCGACACCTCCCTTCCCTCCACCCACCAAACTTCTTTGCGAAAGTATACACAATTTGCAGAGGCAAACAAAACTCACAATCTCCATTCGCTTCTTGACATGGCGATTCACTATAAATCAATGAAAATGGAATAGAATTTGAGACATATCTCTTCAATCGATTAACTCAGCTTATCATTTTATTTTTCAGCACTCGTATGAACCCAAATAAATTACCAAGAAATTGGCCCAAAATTCAAAATAGATGGATCAGATTCACTTAGATATTGAAGGGGCGAATCCAACTCACCCCGGTCCATCGGGCCCAACAGAAGCCAAGGGCCAAGGCCCAAATAGATGACTCGAAGCAGCCCAGTCGTAGTCATAGAAAACGGCTCTAATGGCCCAGCCGACCATACCCCGAAAAGGATATGGGAGCTCGGCTCTGCATGCTGCATTAAATGCAATTTGATACGGATCGTACAACATTAAATGCGACTAGACTAGCATCATTTAATGTGATTAGACCGAGAGATATGCACCATCAAGTGTGATTTGGCCAAGATTGTGAAGTTTGTCCGATGAAATAGGGCCAAGGTGCAGACATTTATGGTGATATGACCAAATTCGATCTACTTCACCTGCCATCGCCGCTTTAAAGGGCAGGTGTGGCAGAGCCAATTTGTAGGGAGGCGTGTGACGCACCAAAATCATCACGAGGTCCTAGAAAAAAGAAATGCTCATCTCCATTATAAAAGGCGAGTCACACAAGAGTAAAGGTATGCATAATCTGATATTCCTAGAAAAAATCTGCCAATTTGCTTTCTTTCCAGCTCATTATCCTAAAAACAGTTCTAACTTTACCATTGGTGTGGCTTCCAGTGAAAAGCCGCCGGCCAGTTCATGTTCACTCTCTTTTGCAGCTCTTCAACAGTTGACTGGCTCATTCGGGCTGGATCCAACCCATCTTATAAATTGAATTTACGGTCCCGTGCAGATATATAGGTGCCACATATCTTAATAAATCTTGTCCACCCATTTCCAATTCTGGGACTGGTTCGGGTTTTTCTTATGGGATTCTATCTTTTTTATTTAGTTTTTCCACAAACAAAAAATGTAATTCTTTGGCCAAAACTTTGAAGTTCAAACCACAGTTTCGATAAACAATTGACAAACGAAGTAGTTCTATTCATCGAAAATAAAACCAGAGATGCAATATAGATTAAACAATAGAATTAGTTCTTACCGATATCGCATTCGGTTCCAATGGCTAGAACTGTAGCCAAGTACTTGGTATCAGAGCCGCGTTTCCTGAGCTGCAACTGGGTGTGATGCTCCACCGAGTGCGCATTCGTCAAAACTCTCCTCCCTCCAATTACGAACCCACTACTGCTCGAACTGTACTGCCTCTTCCTCTGCCACGGCAGCGAGAAATTCGGGTCGGTGTGGAAACAGAAAACCTTAACCACCGCGTCCATTGATGACACCACCTTAACCAAGCTCTCCCACCTCGGCGGAGCCTCCGGAACGACGGCGGCGGAGATCGGGCAATCGCCGTTGTGGTCAACAAACCGAGGATTCCTCCTTTCGGGGGACGCGGCAATGTCGGAGTCGGGGTTTTCGGTGTGCTTTTCGCCCTTTCGTGGGCGGCCATGTCCCCGGCGGAAAGTTAGGGGTTGGGGATTAAGGGCTTCGGTGATGTTGGTGGAGACTCTGACTTCGTCCACGGCGGCGGTGGTGGACCCAGGCTTCGTGTACTGGAAATCCATGTTGTCTGCTACTGGTTTTTTGGGTTTTCGGCCTCGCTTCCTCTTGGGTTCTACCATTTTCTGAGAACAAAGGAGAAAATTCGTCCTGTTGCAAATAGGATATATATATATATATATATAATATTGTATATATGTATGTATGTATGTATGATTGTACGTGAATATGTAGAGCAAATTAGGGTTTGCTTATGATGGACTGCAATTTCTAAAAAAATAGTTTTTAGACCGTTTGTTATTTTTAAAAAGTTTGTTAATTTATTTATTTTTTATAATGAAATAATTACAATACTCTTAACTAAAAATTAATTCTATTTTTAAAAATAAAAAATTATTTTATTATTTAAAATAATATAATATAAAAATAAAAAATAAAAATACATTAGACATTTAAAAAATATCAAAAAAAAACTAACATACAAAAAGTATTCTAAACAATTTATTTTTTCAGAAAAAAAGTTACATTTTTTAAAGGCCAATATTTATGGATTAATTAATAGAGGGGTTGAGATTTCTTATTAGAAAAGTTCTAAATTTTATATATGTAAATGATTTAAATTATTTTATTTTGTTTATTTTGTTTACATAAAAAACTGCTATTATCAAGCTCTTCTCAACTCTATTGTCAATTATTAATGTCTAGGTTAAATTAAATTAACATTTTTTAAGGTATTTAATAAATATAATTAGATTTCTTTTGCTTTTGAAATTACACTGAATATTGTTATTTTTTCAGATAGTATGCATATATTTTTCCTCTCATCTTCTGCATGTTAAAGCGTAGTTACAAATAAAGTGATATTAACATTTTTAATTAATAAAATATTAAATTTGCCCTTTGCATTAAAGAAGTCATCCTCACGTGGGCAAACAATTCGCTTCATATTGGAAAAGGGAATTATGTGAGTAGGTGAATTGAATAAAAAAAATTAAAATAAATAAATTAGTTGTAAATTATATTTTTTTAATTCGTTATCAATTTATTTCGCTTAAAATATATATTAATTATTATATTTTTATATGCGACAAAACTCAACATTACACATATTTACATTTATATAAATTTATTATAATTTATAAAAAATAAATTAGAACATTTATAATTTTAATTACTACTTTATATGTTGTGAATATTTTTTAATAAGCATGCAATATAAATATTATTGTTAGAGATATTTAATTATATTATTAATATTATTTGAATTGCTACTATTATTTTTAGTTAGTATTTTGTTTAACGTATTAAATATAAATTTTTTTAAAAAAATTACTTTAAAAAAATAATATTAACTTTTTTTATAACTTTTCAATTCGTTAAACGGCCCAAATCACAAATTGAATCCATCCAAAAAAATATCACACAACTCGTTAATTTTGATGATTAGTAAATTGATAGTGAATTAAGAAAACGATCACCAATTAAAAATAAATTTGTTGAAAATTATTTCTCACTTATTCTAAAAAATATTTACATAACTTGCTGATTTTGATAACCTGAGTTGATAATGGGTTAAGAAAGTGATCACCAACCAAAAGTGAATTTGTTGAAAATTATTTCTTTCATTTACCCCAATTTGACCCGGTTCGGCCCGGCCCGACTCACCTCTATTTAACGAAAAGCTAGAGCTTCTGAAAACAACGCCGTCACATACTCCCTTACTTCTCTCACAATAATCTCCCTCATTCCATCTCAAAACTCCGCCAGCGACCTCTGCTCCCGCCTCTTCGGCTATCCACAAGAGTCCACACCCCCGACAGAGCAAGCGACGCTGCCACAGAGCCATCATCGGGTCACCCCATCGGCATCGCTGTCCATATTCACGCACTACTCCGTTGTCTCGAACGAACACCCAACCACCCAATCACCGTCGTCGCCATCCATCGTTTAACCCCGGCCGGTCCTGCACTTATCTTCTCCTTAACGTGGAGTTCCAATGGTTCTTGACCGCATTATCCGTTCGACCCGAAAGGATCGCCTTGTCTTTGGATCGAGAGAAGGAACGGTGAACCATGGTGGGGCTCAACTGGTAGAACAACCATTTTCACTTCCCCACAAGAAAATTCTTTCCTTCAAAATCTTTCCTACACAATCAGTTTTTTTTCTTCCCCAATCCCTTTCTTAAGTTTGGCTATTGATAGTTGTTCAATTCTGTGTGTGATTATACGTGCATGATTTGAACATAGTGGGGCAATGGAGACGGAGGTGAATGGTGGCGATGATGATTTGAAAACGTTGTGCCTTTTATGGAAATGATTCCTGGATATATTATTTTGGTGGAAGTCGTTCAATATGTAAAAAAATAAAATTCTTTCGATATTTTGACTATATGATTGAAAAATATTTTTTTGATTTTTTTTTTAAAATTATATTTACTATTTATTTATTTGTAAGTAAATATAATAGATTTATAAGCTACACTTATCTAATCAATTTTATTTTTTTGTATAAATATCAAACTTGACGAGTTCTACATAGTAAACAAATTCAATCAAAAAAATATAATTATAAACCCTTTGTTCTGTTGGGGAACGAGCATATTAAATTTTTAATTATAAAATCTGAAATAAATTAGAAGGGCTAAAATGGAAAAATTCTTTTTGCCATTAACATTGTTTGCGCGTCAACACTGACATTGAAAGTTAATGAATTTTTAGAAAGTAAAAATTATCTAACTATATTTGTCTAATGCTTCAAAGGTGGTAAATATAATTTACCCTAATAACTATTGTTCATTGTTTTGAAATATAAGTTTATTAGGAATATTGGATTATTTCAATGTTTATTGAGTAAAGCCACTTACACTAAAAAACAACTCACTAAAAAATACCATACACTGGTTTTTTATGCATCGTTTAGTG
>JAOTRH010222811.1:0-10457 GCA_034768845.1 Heliamphora exappendiculata
GAAGACATTTAGAGTTTACAGTGGGGGATCATGTGTTCTTGAAGGTATCACCTCATAGAGGTTTGATGAGGTTTGGTCGTAGCGGCAAGCTATCACCGCGCTTTATTAGACCTTTTGAGATTCTCGACAGGGTTGGAGAGTTTGCATATCGTTTGGCTTTGCCACCTCAGTTAGCATCTGTGCACAACGTGTTCCACATTTCTATGCTTTGGTGGTACGAGCCTGATCCTTCTCATGTGTTAGATTGGGCCGAGCTGCGGCTTGATGAGGATGCCACTTATGAGGAGCGTCCGGTGAAGATTCTTGATACAAAAGAGCAAGTGTTGCGAGGCAGAACCATTGCTTATGTCAAGGTCCTATGGCTTCATCACGGGGTTGAAGAAGCGAAATAAGAGCTAGAATCGGGAATGCGTGCTAGATACCTGGAGCTTTTTCCTTTGTGACCTTGTAGCGAATTTTAGAGGAGAAATTCCTTAAGGGGGGAGAGTTGTGAAACCTGGACCCGTCTCCTTTTGAGACTTATATATGTTTCATATGTTTTTGCATATATTTTGTTCGATATATAATTTATTCATTTTAATGCATGTTTATGTTTAAATAAGCATGCGGGGCTGGTTCCCGGGGTTGTAAGCAGTTGCTGTACGAATTTTTAAAATTAAAAAAAAATAAAGATATTTTGGAGGCCTATAAATATCTAGAGTTAGATATTTTTAAAAGGAAATTTTTCAAAACATACCTCCTAAGTTTTCTCCACTTTTCTCTCTACCTTATTTTTAACTTCTTGAGGGCTCGGGGCTTAGTTTTTGGCAAACCAACAGCTGATCTTTAGTATCGCATCAAGGGCTACACATCCATCTAGACACAATTTCGTTCTGACGAAGATCGATTTTGCACGTAGATTGAGGCGTCGAGTTTTTAACTCACCGAGGTAGGATCCTAGACTGTATAACTGTTAGAGAGTACTACGTGTAATCCTCCGTGTTTCTACCGTTTAAAGATGCACGAAAAGTGATTTATGTTTCAAATTCAATTTTGAGGTAAAATCGTTTTTGGGCATTTAGTTGGATGAAAATGGTGTTGGATGTTACGTTGAGGCGTTCGGTGATAGGCTTAGGTGTGTGTGAGTTCTAGGGTGTTTGATGGAAGTTTCGAGGCTTCGTCTTGGGTTTAAAAAGGTTGATCCGTAGCTCAAAAACAAAATCTGGGAAAGTTATGTCTACTGAACCTTGATGGTCAGTCGACTGGATCATCATTTGGTGAGTTCAGTTGACTGCACCTGAGAGGTTAGTCTACTGAAATTCCTTCTGTTGGGGTTCTCTTCTTCTAGTGAGTTTTTCAGTCGACTGGGGCACTATGTGGGCTGTTGGTGTTGTTTTGGTGGTTCGGTGGTTAGGTTTTTGCCTTACTCCCTTTTCTCAAATGGTTTTAAATTGATGGATTCAGGTAATCTCGCATTTCGGAGGTTGGTTTTTGGAGGAAAGGTTTGAAAAAGGAGTTTTGACGAAAACTTTGGGAAAACGTGTTTGTTGAAGGTTTGGAGCTAACCCTTGGGGTTGAGTCTCAAATTCTAAAATGTTTTGGTGAAAATATGTTTTTACATGTTTTGTTTGATCTCCATGGTTCATGCATTGGATCCCTAATATATACATGTGTTGTATATTGTTTTGCGGGTTTTGAAATATTTTTCATAGATGTACCGTGACAGTGGATTTGGTTGAGTTGGGCTTCCATTGCTCCTCGGTGTAAGCCCAGAAACATGCGCAGCGTAGGTGCTCTATACCTTCAGGTTAGTTCTCATAAATTGAGTGTGTGTGGGTGCTTTGTACGCTCAGACTCAGGTCCCGTAAATTAAGCAGTAGGTGTTCTGTAGCTTTGAGCTCAAGTCCCGTAAATTGAGTGGTTCGGTTACCTCCGTTAATGGCGTCATTGTCGTGACTCTGTATAGAACTTGTCATTACTAAGCCTTTGGGTCTAGGGTAATGGACGATAGTTTATAGTTGTTACCTTTGTCGGTGTGACAGAGTCGGTACATAGGATTATATTTTATCGTATCTCCTCGGCTCTGCATCCCCGGGTGGAGAATGCTATATTTTACTGCTTTCCCTTAACTGTGGCATGATATCAGTCAAGATTATATACATGGTTTCAAGGATGAAAATGTGAAGTTTTCAGGATGAAGAACTTGTGATTTTTGAGAGAAGAAAAAACCTGTTTGGCTTTTGTGATCGAGTTAGCTCCCACCATACAATTGCATGACCTGTATTATAGTTTTACTGTCTATGTTCTATTGGGCTTCGGCTCACGGTGTGGGACTTTTACTATAAAACCTTTTTCAGGTGAGCACGTGGAGTTGACGTAGTTACAGAGGTGATGGAAGACTTGCTGTAGTTTTCATTTTTAGAGACATGTACTTTTACATGTGACACCTGGGAAGGCTGGTTTTGTACACCTTTTGGCGATATACTTATTCATGTATAAGAATGCATGTTTATCGTTCAAGAGCGCTGAACTTGGGAAATCTTTTATCCAACTGCTGCATTTTGATTTCTAACTGTAAATCCTATTTTTACTAAATGGGTGTTTTGGTGGGCTTTCATGTGACCCAGGTGTTTGGGGTGTGACAACTTGGTATCTGAGCTCTGAGTTCGAATACCTAAGAGCCATGGGAAAGAGGGTACATCACCTTATAAGGATGCATGTGTGCTTGATTGCAGTGTTACGGCGTTTTCCTAACTTCAACATGATAGCTTGTGGTGTATACATGTGTATGGAGGTTGGATCTTAGGAGTGATTAGTCTTGCCTTCGGACATTTGGATTAACAAACTTGGGAGCCATGTTAGAGACGCATTTCGCGGACGTAATTTCTAGCAAGGAATCTGAGTAGATTATCTAGAGTGAAAGGTTTTTCTTGTTGGTTCTCCTCGGTATGTGAGATGTGATGACATGATATTAAGTGGCTATGTGTTAGCATGTTTATCTGTCTTTTATGTTAGCCATAACATGTTGTAGGAAGCTTACCCTGTTATGTTGCTTTCGTATAGAGTTTTGTTTATGAGGCCGAGGTTGAGGTACCGCAGCTGTGGTTATGGCCGAAGGGACGTTCCAGTCCTAGATGTTGGGGATGCAAATGCACCCCTAGGACCTGTTGCCGAGGGAGGTCTGTTGCGTGAGATGGTCGGCTCCATCTAGCAACTGGCTGAGGGCACATGAGGTAGGGAGAGTATACCTGAACCGAAGGCAACGATGGCAATGCTCGAGTTTTGCCGTTTGGGCCCTCCTACCTTTTTTGGGAATCCCAACCCCACGGTAGCCACAGAATGGCTAGAGCTGGTCACCAAGATCATGGACCTGCTTCAGATTGAGGAGGACAATTTGAGGGTTACTTTTGCAGCCTTCCAGCTAAGGGGGAGTGCGCACATGTGGTGGAAGTTCACCAGGACTACTGTTGTCGGCACTTGGGAGGCATTCAAGAAGGTATTTCTGGAGAAATACTTTCCAGCAACACTGAGGGATCGCTACAGAGAGGATTTCCTCTTCTTGACTTCAGGGATGATGTCAGTGGTGGAGTATGAGGCTGAGTTCACTAGTCTCTACCGATTTGCATAGGAGATCGTACTTATTGACCAGTTTCGTTTGAAGTGGTTTGAGAGGGGTTTGAGGCCCGCTATTAGAGATAGGGTGGCGGCATTCCAGATGCAGGTCTTCATAGAGTTGGTACAAATGGCTATGAAGGTGGAAGACAATCTGAATGAGACGCGCAGAGACAGGGACAGTCGGGGTCAACAAGGAGGGGAACGCACACAGTCTCAGGGGCGCAGGGAGAACAAGCGCCGATAGACATTTGGTCCGAGTTCTCATCCATTGGGTTCGTATCCGTCGCAGTCTTCTACAGCCGTGCCTCCCACAGTTTCAACATGAAGGTTGGAGCAGAGGAGGGAATCTGTCTGTTTTAGATGCCAACGACCAAGGCATCGTGTGGAAGACTGCCGAAGTCCGACGCCTGTTTAGTCGCAGACGCAGGAAGAGGGCCAGTGGTGTGTTATAAGTGTGGCTAGTCTGGGCACCTCCGTAGGGATTTCCCTAGACGAGGGAGCACAGCTGGAGCTTCTGTTACTCCATCCGCTTAGGGACCTCAGCCATCTAGATTCGCTGAAGGGGGCACCTCAGTATAATCGGGCAGACAGTCTACAGTTCAGGGCCACAGCAGATAGGCCAGAGCTTATGATCTAGCAGATCCCCGTTCATCCAAAGCACCGGTCGTGCCCGATGCTGCTGCTACCACCTCCATGATGAGAGGTACTCTTCTAGTCTTTAGATCATGGGCTAGTGTTCTTATCGACACGAGAGCATCACATTCATTTATATCATCTGCTTTGGGGTTGAAAATGGACTGGTTGGGTAGTACTTTGAGCGTGGAGACCCCAGTAAGTGGGAGTGTGGCGTTGAGTCTTGTGTGTAGATCATGTGTGTTGGAGGTCGCTAGTCGTTGTTTAGAGTTCGACTTCTTCATTCTAGACATGATCTCGTTTGATGTCATCATAGGGATGGATTGGCTGACCACCTATCGTGCCTTTATCAATTGCGATCGACAAAGGGTAACGATTTGTACACCGATGGGAGATTATTTTTGCTTTGTGGGTGACTGAGATGAGTGTTTGATATCTATGCCTGGCGTTGTGCGGAACCAGGACAACCTAGGTTCCCTCTTTGCAACTCTCATGTTAGATTAGGGAGTTGGTACTTGAGGAGAGTTACCTCCGGTGGTTTGCGACTATCCTGATGTCTTCCCTGTGATCTGTATGAGTTGCCACCGAGCCGTGAGGTAGAGTTCTCTATAGAGTTGATTCCCAGAACTGCTCCCATATCTATACCGTCTTATCAGTTTGCACCCGCTGAGCTGCGTGAGCTCAAGGTACAGCTTCAGGAGTTACTGGATAGGGTGTTTATACGCCTGAGTACTTCACCGTGGGGAGCTCCTGGTCTTTTTGCCAAGAAGAAAGACGGATCCTTGCGATTATGTATCGACTGCCGGAAGCTGAATCAGGTGACTGTAAAGAATAATTATCCTATACCGAGGATAGATGATTTGTTTAATCAGTTGAAGGGGTCGAGCTGCTTTTTCAAGATTAACTTGAGATCGGGGTACCACCAGTGGAGGATTAAGGACGAGGACAGAGGGAAGACAGCCTTCCGGACTCGATATGGTCACTATGAGTTTTTGGTCATGCCGTTCGGTCTGACGAACGCCCCTGCCACGTTCATCAGTTTGATGAACTGGATTTTTCATCCTTACTTGGATAGTTTTGTGGTGGTATTTGTGGACGACATTCTCATCTATTCACCTACTAGGGAGGCGCACGAGGACCATTTGTGTATTGTTCTGCAGACTTTGAGAGAGCATCATCTGTATGCAAAGTTCGAGAAGTGCGAGTTTTGGATCTCTGAGGTGGGGTTTCTTGGAAACTTAGTGTCGGCAGATGGAGTAGCAGTGGATTCGTCGAAGATAAATGCTGCGACAGGTTGGGAGCGACCGAAGAGCGTCTTTGAGATCCGTAGTTTTTCGGGTTTAGCAGGTTATTATTGGCGATTTGTGAAGGACTTTGTGAGACTTGCTGCACCGATGATGCGTTTGACTCAGAAGGGAGTTGTATTTGTTTAGAGTGAGTCTTGTGAGTCAGCATTCCAGAAGCTGAAGACGAGATTGACTAGCACGCCAGTGTTGATTATCCCAGAGCGAGGCTTAGGATATACAGTGTATTGTGATGCATCACATGACAGTTTGGGCTGTGTTTTGATGCAGAAAGGTAAGGTTATAGACTATGGTTCTTGGCAGTTGAAGATCCATGAGAAGAACTACCCGACACACGATCTGAAGTTGGCAACCGTGGTCTTTGCCTTAAAGACATGGCTTTACTATCTTTATGGTGAGCAGTTCGAGGTTTTCTCTGATCATATGAGTTTAAAATACTTGTTTTCGCAGAAGGACATGAACTTGCGCCAACGACGATTGATGGAGTTATTGGAGGATTATGATTTTGACTTGCAGTATCACCTAGGGAAGGCCAATGTTGTGGTTGATGTGCTTAGTAGGAGATCTCATGGGTTGTTAGCTTCTGTGGCTATACGTAAGTGGCACATGCTTGGAGAGATTGGGGAGTTTGATTTGTGTCTCAGAGAGACAGCAGCGAGTACCACCTTATTTTTAGTTGTTTCGCAATCAGCATTGATTGCACAAGTGTTAGAGGTCCAGTAGATAGATCAGGAAGCTCAGATGATACAAGATCGTATTGCTAGTGGAGAGGATACAACAAGATGGGTTGTGGGTTCAGACCAGAGTCTGAGATTGACCGAGAGGTTGTTTGTGCCAGAGTTATGCCAAGCTGACCTACTACATGAGTTTCATCATTCATGCCTTGCAGTGCATCTTGGAGGCACAAAGATGTACCGCAATTTACGTCTTCAGTTCTTTTGGACAGGAATGAAGAAGGACGTGCTTCAATTTGTTTCACAGTGCCTTACCTATCAGAAGGTAAAGGTGGAGCACCAGAAATCAGGAGGATTGCTTCAGCCGTTACCGATATCTTAGTGGAAGTCGAAGAACGTTATGATGGAATTTCAGTCAGGACTTCCACGCTCACCTAGCGAACACGACGCCGATTAAGTTGTGGTTGATAGGTTGGCGATGTCTACGCACTTTCTTTCCATCCGTGTGAAGGACTCAGTGGATCGATTGAGTTATTTGTATGCCAGAGAGATAGTCCGCTTGCATGGAGTGCCAGTGTCTATTAATTTTGACCGAGACCCGCGCTTCACATCTCGCTTTTGGCAGAGTCTTCAGGAGGCTTTGGGGACGAACTTGATGTTCAGTACTATTTTTCACCCCCAGACAGATGGCCAGTCTGAGAGGACTATACAGATTCTGGAGAACATGTTGAGGGCCTATGTCCGTGATTTTAGAGGTTCTTGGGAGGATCATCTACCATTAGTAGAGTTTGCATACAACAACAGTTATCAGTTCAGTATTGGGATGGCACCGTATGAGGCTCTGTATGTTTGACCGTGTAGGTCACCAGTATGTTGGACAGATGTGGGAGAGACCACAGTTTTGAGACCCGACTTGGTGTGGGAGAGATAGAGAAGATCGCAGTGATCCGCCAACGTCTTCAGACAGCTCAGAGTTGTCAGAAGCGTTATGCAGTGATCCGCCAGTCGTCTTGGGTTTAAAAAGGCTAATCCGTAGCTCAAAAACAAAATCTGGGGAAGTTCAGTCGAATGGACCATGATGGTTAGTCAACTGGATCATCATTTGGTGAGTTCAGTTGACTAGACTTGGGAGGTCAGTCGACTGAAATTCCTTCTGTTGGGGTTCTCTTCTTCCAGTGAGTTTTTCGGTCGACTGGAGGCTTGAACCAGTCGACTAGGGCCCTGTGTGGGTTATTGGTGTTGTTTTGGTGGTTCGGTGGTTGGGTTTTTACCTTCCTCCCTTTCCTCGAAAGGTTTTAAAGCGATAGATTCATGTAATCTCGCATTTCGGAGGTTGGTTTTCGGAGGAAAGGTTTGAAAAAGGAGTTTTGACGAAAACTTTGGAAAAACGTGTTTGTTGAAGGTTTGGAGCTAACCCTTGGGGTTGAGTCTCAACTTCTAAAACGTTTTGGTGAAAATATATATTTAAATGTTTTGTTTGATCTCCATGGTTCATGGATTGGATCCTTGATATATACATGTATTGTGTATTATTTTGTAAGTTTTGAAATATTTTTCATAGATGTACCGTGACAGTGGGTTTAGTTGAGTTGGGCTACCATTGCTCCTTGGTGTTAGTTCAGAAACGTGCGCAGCGTAGGTGCTCTGTACCTTTGGGTTAGTCCCCGTAAATTGAGTGTGTGTGGGTGCTTTGTACCCTCGGGCTCAGGTCCCGTAAATTAAGCAGTGGTGCTCTGTACCTTAGGGCTCAGGTCCCGTAAATTGAGTGGTTCGGTTGCCTCCGTTAATGGCATCGTTATCGTGACTCCGTATAGAACTTGTCATTATTAAGCCTGTGGGTCTAGGGTAATGGACGAGAGTCTATAATTGTTACCTTTGTCGGTGTGATAGAGTCGGTACATAAAATTACATTTTATTGTGTCTCCTCGGCTTTGTATCCCCGGGTGGAGAATGCTGTGTTTTACTGGTTTCCCTTAACTATGGCATGATATCTGTCAGGATTATATACATGGTTTCAAGGATAAAAAATGTGAAGTTTTCAGGATGGAAAACTTGTGGTTTTTTAAAGAAAAACCTGTTTGGCTTTTGTGGTCGAGTTAGCTCCCATCATATGATTGCATGACCTGTATTACAATTTTACTGTCTATGTTCTATTGGGTTTTGGCTCACGGTGTGAGATTTTTGCTGTAAAACCAATTTTAGGTGAGCACGTGGAGTTGACCTAGTTGAAGAGGAGATGGAAGGCTTGCTGTAGTTTTCCCTTTTTGAAGACATGTACTTTTACATATGATACCTGTGAAGGCTGGTTTTGTACGCCTTTTGGCGATATACTTATCCATGTATGAGAATGCATGTTTATCGTTCATGAGAGCTTAACTTGGAAAATCTTTTATCCAACTGCTGCATTTTGATTTCCAACTGTAAAACCTATTTTTACTAAATTGGTGTTTTGGTAGGCTTTCGCATGACCCTGGTGTTTGGGGCGTGACAATTTTATTTTAATAAAATTAATTTTTTATTTTGTGAGAATCTTTATGAGCAATGTATATTTATCATTTTTTTGTTTTGCATGAATTTTCAATATTCTGTATAGTATTTAATTTGATGTGTACAATACGGCTTACACACAGAAGATCAGATTTTAAGTTCTTGCAGAATATAAGTTTTATGTTAACAGTTTAGATGGAAATGTACATACCATCGGTACGACTGTAGTACAAGGTGTTTGTAGGCCTGTTTTGATTACGGAGAACAGATAATAGTGTCGTCTATTGTTCAGACTCTCTGTGCTAGTACACTTTGTGTGTATTAAGCGGGACATTTTGAGTAATTAATTTTATACTGACTATATATAAATTAATTCACACTCCAAGATTATTATGAATAGTACTTATCCTCTTAATTCTGAAATAATTATTGATTTGCGTATATTTAATATTTGTTGTTTTGATTCATTAGAGAGTGCGATCTTATATGGGTCTATATTCTCGGTGAGTTGGATGGCACTATTATTTATATGGCGAATATTAATTATTAACGGAATCAATATCTCGAAGATCGAGATTGACGATACCCCATTAAAGAAGCTTATAAGATTTGACCGGGCCAAACCCTGTAGGTGGATTTAATTGTCCGACAGTCAAATAAGTTAAGCGGAAGAGCTTACGGAATATCAAGATACCGATTAAATTAAATTTTTAGTAATTAAATTTAATTGGCAGGTATCAAGAATCTTAATGTGGGAAAAAATGGTAAGTATTTAATAACAGGAGCTCAATGCTAAATGATCTTGAGATTATGGGGTCAAAGTCTAATTATAGTTCTTTAGTGGTGTGAACTGTAATTCAGTATTTAATAGAAATTGTAGACACCGCTGCTGGTTTTCCATAATTGCAGATATTGCTCTGAGGTTTGCTTAATTGTGAAAATCCCTAATACGTGTCTGTGTTCCACTGGAAGTCTTACTCATAATTACTTCCTAGGCCCCTGCTATAGCCCTATAAATATGTGGGTAAACTAAACCTGTTTCATAACTTGTCTTCTAAGACTAAAATTGTCTAGGTTCTACAGGTACGTGTTGTCGAAGGATTATAGCCCATACTATATCCGAGAATCGCATAAAAGGAATACAGTAGAAGATCTGACAAGAGTTTCAACTTAGATTCAAATCATAGTTGTAGATTCAACCTGTAAAAAGGTATTCTTCTAAATTAACTTTGGATGTACGGATTTTATTTTGATCGTTCGTCATCAAAAGTTTTATCTGGAGCCCATTTTGGTGTTTGCCCGTGCAGTTTTTTTTTTCCCGATAATCGTTTGCAAAAATAAAGATCTTGACAAATTTGCCTCCAACAATTGGTAACAGAGCCGTTTTACTTTTTGTTTTCGATTATCGAGGCCGAATAGTTTTAGAACTGTTGCTAACTTTATTTTGCAGGCGTTCTAATTCCGATTTATGATCGTAATTAATTCATGTTTGATTAAATGGTTTGTGATTGATGATTATTTTTTTTATCACGGAGGTTGACTGTAATAGATCGAATGTGAGCCTTCGAGACATAAAATCGATGTAATAGCTAGTTTATCTATACTATTATAAAGAAAATACCAAAACTAACTTAAAGCTAGCTAGATTTTTATATCCCTATTTTGCCCATCATTTTAATACTAAATTCCTGAAATTATAAACATTAAAAAAAATAACTGTAAGGTTAAAATAGTCATTTTGCACCCGACGGTTACTTAAAATTAA
>JAOTRH010222822.1:0-10456 GCA_034768845.1 Heliamphora exappendiculata
GGTGTTGCCAACCCTAGTAAGATTATGTATTTTTCTTCATTGTATGTTTTGTTTGTATATTGATAGGATTGTCTTGATCAAGTTTAGGCTAGTTCTTTCTCCGGGTTCGACCCGAATTTTTTGTTATCCTTTGCTTAGGCTAGCTTTTCCTTCGAGTTTTTACCCGAATTTTGTGTTTTTTTCCACATTCAGTTTTTCTTACCGTAGTTTTCTTCCGTGGATCATGCCCGTGTCTCATTTTTAATATTTCTAGGGAGGTTTCTTTCTCCTCTGGGATCTTCCCGGTCATTGGTTTTCTCCTTTTTCCTGACATAGACTCGTTTCTTTCAAACCCTTGTCATACTCGTGAGAAAGAAACCTGTAGGGTATTTGAACGGTCAATTGAAATGGAAAAAAATGAGGTGAATTTGACAGCCCTAATGAGGGCGATTACTGATATACAAAGAGTCGTGGAGCAACAGACCCAGGCTCAAGTGCAATGTCAGGCACAGATCCGGGCAATTCAGGCCCATATCCCTATTGCGAATGGACAACCGAATGACACGAATGAAAATGCCGAAGACTTTTGGGATGACAACCAGGTCCCCGATGGACCGCAAATTGTTCCACCACCACCACGGAACCCTCGTCAGGTGATAGCTGAGGAGGAAAATATTGCGCAGTCTAGAGAATCTGCATTGATTGAGAAGATCGACATGATGGAAAAGGTCCTCAAAAAATCCAAGGGAGTTGAGGAATATATGCTCGATGTAGGAGGATTATGCCTATTCCCAGATGCTAAATTGCTAGAAAAGTTCAAAATGCTGGACATGAAAAAATTTAACAAAACTGGAGATCCCAAAATTCATTTCTGAATGTATGTTGGTACTCTGTCGCCAATGGGAATTGATGACCAGTTGAAGGCTCAGCTCTTTGACCGATGTCTTTCTGGGGCAGCCCAAAAATGGTTCCTCTCCCTTGATGTGGTCAAAACCAAAACTTGAGATAGCTTTTATTAGCCAGTATAGTTACAATGTCCAACTAGATGTAACTACCCGAGAGCTTAGGACAACCCGACAGGAGAACAAAGAATCTTTTATTGAGTTCCTGACCCGATGGAGGGGTAAGGCCGCCAAAATGACAAATAGGTCCATTGAGAAAGAGCAGGTGAGGATTGTGATTAAGAATCTCCAGTCTCCATTAAAGCACTACCTCATCACGCAGCCGCTTTTCACCTTTGAGCTATTGTTCGACGTTGGGGTACAAATTTAGGACGCTATCTAATCTGGTGACATCAAAAAAACAAAACCCAGTAAGAAACCACCAAGAAGGGATTTCCCCGCAACCAACCAAAATCAATCCGCTGCAACCAACCTCGTGTCTCGCACAAACGAGGTAAACTTGTTGAACCCACCTCCTTTCGCTGTACAGTTCAATAATGCCCAACAATCAAATAATAGCCAACATCAACTAAAGCCGAGGAGGGTCTTCACTCCCCTTAACATTCTTTGTCCACCGCCCTAAATCGACTCGTCGAGAAGGGGCTCATCAAGCCATTAGACTCCATGCCTGTTCCTGATTCCCTACCGCCGAGGTTTAATGCTACTCAATACTGCGCCTTCTACCAAGGTCACGGGCACCTAACTGACAAGTGTTTGAGACTCCGACACGAGATCCAAAATCTCATTGACAACAAGGTGATCCCACCACCATCTATCACCCCAAAACCGAATATCACTACCAACCCACTGCTGAATCATGCTAGGCAGATTGGGGAAAATTATGCCCTCATGTTTCAATAATCGAGGATCAGACAGCATGCTCGTTCATGATGATTAGAGGCATCGAGACAAGATGGAAGAATAGAATAATAATGCCTGGGAATGGTTATCGATTGCTAATCCAAGTCTACCAACAAGAGGAGGAGCGCAATGAAGAAGATGACTGGCCATTGGATTACCCTAATCGACCTTATGGGTTTGGCCAGGCGCTTGATGGAATCACTCTTTCCCAACTTTTTGAGGAGGAAGTGTATGTCGATAAAATGCAGTCCTACTGGTTGGTAAGAATCATGCTAAAATCAGATGGAGTAAAATGGACTAATTTCTGGGCTACTCTGGAACAACTAGTGAATTTTATTGAAGAAGACATCTAGGAGGAAATTGATAATACATGGGCTATAGAAGATGACGAGAAAAGAAGGGAAATGGCAGCCGTTAGTGACTTAAATGATTTGTGGGTGTTTGAAAGCCCTCTGCACGTAAACAAAGTGAAATAAACTGATAATGTGATGCCAGGGTTATGGGATCCCAAAGACGGTGTGGAACACCTAACTAGAAGTGGATGAAATTTTAAGCCAGCTCAGCTAGAGAAGGGACAGCCAAGTGGGAAAGGGAAAGAGACAGAGCAAGAGGAGGAGGATGATGTTATATTGAGACAGTTAAAAAAGACGCAAGCCAACATCAGCATCTGGGGCTTATTGATGGCTTCGCATAAACACAGATAAGCTATTTTGAAGGTGTTGAACAAGGCAAGTGTCCCGATAGATGCAACCCCCGAGCAGCTCATTGGGCTTATTCTGCCGGTCGCTGAACCAAAAGTCATTTCCTTTTTTGATAAGAATTTGCCCGCTGAAGGAAAGAGTCACAACAAGCCGCTGCACATCACCGTCAAGTGCCTAAAAAAATGGGTCCTGGTAACCCTCATTGATAATGGGTATGCCTTGAACATCTGCCCATTGAGAATGGCCGTCTGTTTAGGGTTGAGGACAGACCAGTTCACTCCCTACAATTAAAGGGTGCGAGCCTATGACAACACAAGAAAGGATGTACTAGGACTTGTATCATTCGCCATTTCAATAGGACCTCTGGAGACGTCAGTTGAGTTTTGCGTGCTAGAAGTGCTGGCATCCTTCAATCTGCTGCTGGGCAGGCCATGGCTGCATGACCCAAATGTTCAGGCGGTATCGTCGACCCTTTACCAAAAATTGAAATTGATAAAGAATGGGGCAATTTTGACTATTTACGGAGAAGACAACATTCACCCCCCGAGGAGGAGAGGGCACAACTCTGTTAGAAGTTCAGCATAGTGAAGATGATGTGTTACTCAGTGGTTTTAAATTTGATGAAGAACAGGCTGTTCAAATGATGATGAACGAAGAAGAAAGGTATGTCAACCCACGAGTAGTAACAATGATGAGGAAAATGTCATTCTTCCCGGGTATGAGATTGGGACGTAAACTACAGGGAATCCTGGAACCCATTTAGATATTGCCGACTTTGCACCGTTTTGGTCTCGGGTATGAGCCAACATAAGAAGATCTAGAAGGGCCTAGAAGGGGGTGAAAGGCCAATTATTTCGGGACGCTCAATGGGTACTTCGTCAAGAAAGGGGAAGATTTCCCATTTCCTAGAAGGGGGTGAAAGTTAGGGACTTAACCTTGATTCTTTATCATTAAGAACTAGAAAAGTTGATACTGTGCTTTGAATCGGTGATTTTTATCATGTACCAAAATTGCAGAACAAGTTCGCCGATGCACTGGCCACCGTAGCATCCATGACAGGCATACCACCCGGAGTTCGGATGAGACATTTGATAATTGAGCAGAAGAGAAAGTTGGCATATGAGATGACAGTCGCTATTGAAGAAAGCACTGACGGACTTCCATGGTACGTTGACATTTAAAACTTCGTAGAGAATGGAGAATATGCAAAGTTTGCCAGCAAAAAGGATAAAAGGGCAATACGACGACTATCCGTGCAGTTCGTCATTTGTAGTGGTAGACTATACAAACAAGGACATTTTGGGGTCAATAAGCTGTGTGTAAACGCAGAAGAATGTCAAGAACTGATGGAAGAAATACACGTAGGAGTCTGTGGGCCACATTTGAGCGAAAATATGTTAGCCAAGAAAATCCTACAATAGGGATACTTTTGGATGACAATGGAGACAGATTGTATCTAATTTGTAAGAAGGTATCATAAGTGTCAGATTCACGCAAATCTTATGCACGTTCCCCCGTCTCAGCTGTACAACCTGACATCACTATGGCCGTTCTCAGTATGGGGCATTGATGTGATTGGCAGAGTAACACCGAAGGCATCCAATGGGCATGAGTTTATCTTAGTGGCCATTCATTATACACCAAGTGGGTAGAAGCAGCTTCCTACTCGGTATTGAGGGCCTTCCATGTTGCTAAGTTTATCAAGAAAAACATCATTTGTCGATACGGGGTCCCACATGAAATTATCTCAAACAATGGTTCACATTTTCAAGGAGAGGTCCTAGATCTTTTCGAAGAATACCGAATAGTGGTCCACAAATCTTCACTATATCGGCCGCAAACCAATGGAGCAGTCGAGGCAGCGAACAAGAACATTAAGAAAATCTTGCAAAAGACAATTAACTCACATAAAGATTGGTCGGAACATTTACCATTTGCACTCTGAGGATACCGAACATCAATCTGAACTTCAACAGGAACAACGCCACACTCTTTAGTATATGGGATGGAAGCCGTACTTTCCATCGAGGTGGAAGTCCCTTTACTAAGAGTAGTGGCCTCGACCAATATCTCAGAAGCAGAATGGAAGAGGAACCGGATGGAAGAGTAGCTCTTATTTGACGAAAGAAGGCTGCATGCTTTATTTCATGTATAGCTCGAGCATTCAATAAGAAGGTCAAGACTTGGGACCTCAGAGAAGAAGATTTAGTTCTCAAATAAATCAGAGCTCCCATCTTCAACCCGAGAGGCAAGTTCAAGCCAAACTGGTCTGGATCGTTTCTGATCAAAACCATCATGACCGGTGGTGCAGTCATTATTATGGATCTAGATGGTAACGTGTTCTCTACTCCAATTAATCTCGATCAGCTCAAGAAGTACTATCCTTGAGGTAAAAATAAAAATAAAATAAAAAACTCGCTGAGTTGAAAACTGAGAAGGCAACTCAGGAAAAAGTTAGAGCAGCCCGCAAGGCCAAAAATCCGAAAGGGCGGCCTTGGCAAAAATTAGGGCATCACGAAAGAAGAGTGTCAACACCCGAACTACGTTACGGCCTGATTCCATCTTTTTGGGATACAAAGGCAGCTTCTTTTAAAAGAAGTCCGGCCACATTCTTTATATTTAACCATTTTGAATCTGAGTAAGACCAATGCAAATTAATTTTTGATTTTTGACAATAAAGTCATTAAAATTTTAGATCAATTTAAACCATCTTAGACATAAAGTGGGAAGTTTGTCATTACTTCGATCAGAATTAAAAAGTTTTGAATAAAAAGAGGCGCACGCAAGTCTCAAACTCTACAAACAAAATAAGGAAAAACTATGAAATTTTCAAAACAAAGCAAGAGGTCTCAAATTCTCCTTCTTTTTGTTGCTTGTTTATCTTTCTTCTCCCGATCCTACATCAGCCATGTCTTGTATTCAGCGAAAAGATCAGAACACTACAACTCATGCATCAACATCATTGAACAGGATGGCCAGGCATCCTGATATGATGATAAAAATGGATCCCGTAGTATGGATGAGAACAGACGGCCCCAAATGCTGGGGAAGATGATTTGATTGCGATCAAACTGCCGCATGATCCGATGGGGGTAATAGAAGGTAGTCTGACACAGGCTGACCAGCAGAACCCTAGGATAATCCATAGTCGTCAAAGTCATGGCAGGGATCCTCCACCAAGAGCACTGCCAAGTAATGTCTGGGCTAATCAGAGAAGAAAGATACTGTCGCCAAGATGCCTCAGTGTCACATATCTGATAACACGGTCGATAAAGGAAAATAGCGGCGTTGTGCTTGTCAGTGGGAGGCTTCTGTACGAGATTTACCTTCTCCATCAACCAGATCTGTAGCAAGAGTTAAAACAGTAAGAGAAAGGCTTTGCAGTATGACAAAGAGCTTGATACAGAGGAAGATGTTAAGCTCACCTAGAGAAGTAAAGGGCTGCCAGCAAGGTGGTGGTCTCGCCACGATGAATAGCGTCCAAGCCCAGTAGCGTCTTGCCCATAACAAGGGGCACAAGGTCCTTCCCCGTTCACATTTGAGTAGCAATGTCAACCGAGGCACAACTAACCCGCCCATCAGGAGGGACAAGGAGACACTGGGCGAGGAGGCAGAAGCAAAGTGCGTAACGACGACGCAGCTGAAAGTCAACATCACTGAGGTCACCAGAAGGATGAAACCTCTCAATAAGCCACGGGATGTCAAGACAGTCGCTCGAGGTCAGAAGAGAAGCCTCCATCCTGGATAGGCTACAAAGTTGCATCACTTGTTGCCGAGATGAAAGAAAGAGAGTGGAAACCACAATGGAGTTCCATGGAGACAAGTCCAAAATAACAGCAAACTCCTCTATAGCGGGACACAGCTCCTCAAGGCCGAATCGAAAGACGTGGGACTATGGATCCCATAGTTGAGCAGTGGCCTTCAATAATAGTTCTTCGATCATTACGGCCATAAGAGAAAATAAGGAGTTGATCCCAAAAGAAGCAAAGTTCAAACGTTCATTGTGGGAGAATGCCTCAATCCACGAAGAAAGGGGATTAGCCATCTGGGTTAGAAAAATAGAAAATGGGACCTCTAGGACTGTATTTATAAGGCAGAAAAAGGCAAAAAATCAAAAATTCGACAAAAAGTACCTTCATTGTGGCGATCGCCACCTTGGAGTGGGCGACCTCCATGTTGAAAGGGAACCGTACAATGACATCACCTTGTTGACCAGGTGACCGCCATGTCAGTCCACATTCAAGTCGCGATCGCCATATTGTATATGGCGACCACCATGTCAAAAGGTGGCGAACATGTGTTAGTTTGTGGATATTGAAGTTTGTGTAAATTTTGACATTTGCATGATGCAGTATGAGCAGTGAGTACAATGTAAATCATACAGCAGACGGATAAGCAGATAATAAAATGGCACGAAGGCCTCAAAATGGATAAACAGTTATATAATGTACCAAAATGTAAAACAGGGCACCCAGGCCCAAAACAGGGGCGCGCAGTCCCATAAGTGTATCAAACTGGGGCACACAGGTCCATCAAAATAAATTCAAAAAATAAAGCTGGTGGGTTCTCTCCCTCTCACTGATGTCTGGGGCGGACTCGGCGGGAGGAAGGACTAGCCTCGTCCGAATTGATGTCATCAAAAAGCCTCTCCAAGTCATCGCCGTCACTACTAGAGGAAGAGGACACGACTCTGGATCGGCTCCGTGCAGAAGAGATGGATCCTCTGGAGTGAGCACGGGAAGATGCACGAGAACCCCGGCCTCAGGCAAGAGCTGGATCCGAAGGTAGAACAAGAGCAGGAGCAGGGGTGGAACAGCAACAACTATAGGAGGCTGTCAAAAGAGACAAGAAAATAAGAAAACAGTATAAAGGAGAACAAAGAGATCAAAAAGAAAAACATCCACCAGCCGAGGAACAAAAGGAACCCCAACTGCACGCAGAGCAGCATCCTGTTGGCGGACAAGGGTCCGCAGGCCGCTCACCACCAACATGAGACGGTCCAGCCACCAGCCGAGGAGAACAAGAAAAACATCCAGGCGGACAAGGGTAATAGTGAGCAAAGAGATCAAAAAGAAAAACATCCACCAGTCGAGGAACAAAAGGAACCCCAACTGCACGCAGACCAGCATCTTGCTGGCGGACAAGGGTCCGCAGGTCGCTCACCACCAGCATGAGACGGTCCAGCCAAACCTGATCCGTCTGTTGAGAAATAATACAGAACTGAGCAGTCTACGAATAAGGAATGACGAAAAGGAAATAGTGAGCAAAGAGTTAAACCTGGGCGTGCTCTGGCCGAAACTCTGGGGCTGGAGGAACTGGGATAGGAATACCGAAAGGATATCCATCTACGAAGGAAGATACGATCCAGGGTATCTCAACACTCCCAAACCTAGCCCCACCAGCCGGACCAGCGTCAGCAGCAGCAGGACCAACATCAGCAACTATAGCAGCACTAGCACCAGCAGCCTCCAGAGCCGGTCCCCTCCTTTTGCTGCCAGGGCCAGCCAGGCTAGGACCTAAGGGACTCATCAGGTGTTCCTGGGCCCAGGCTGTGTAGTCCCCATCCGCCCCCAGCAGCTCCGAAATTAGGGTCCCCACCGTCTCCAGCAGCAAGTCGACGCGGCCTATATGATCAGTCTGGCGTATGCAGGTTGGAGGAACCACTGGTATCCAGAAGTGATCAAAGACGAGCGACTGGCGGACCACTCGCTCGCCGAGATAATACTCCCTACCAAATGGGTCTTCAACAGGATCTGCCTAGAAGTGATATCCCTGCTGCGCATCAGATCCGCGCCGACCTGATCCTCCACTCCTCGCCAGACATCCCAGTAAACCTGTAGTAATTCAAAGAATAATGCAAATAGAAAATAGTAAGCAGTGAATACAGTACAATATGATGACCAGTGTACAGAATACAGTGATCAGTATGCAGAATAAAAGTGTACAGTACAAAGAACAGCATAGAAAATAGTAAAAATGCTACTTGCTCGGGAGTCAACTGGTCTAAGGAGACTCGAAAGCGGCCAATGTCCTTCCCTCTGGCCTCCTTCCTCTTTAGCCCTCGGGACCATCGGGCTGCTCGGGGAATAACCAGGGGGTCTGCTGCGGAGTTCGCCGGGACATGAAGCCCGATGAACTTGTAAGTCCACAGCTGCAAAGAGGAATGTGTCAATCAGTAAATAATAGATAAAAAAAGAATGAAAATGAATGGAAAATTACAGAAACTAAATCATACCTCCCAGACCCTCCAGTATCCCCCGATGCTCAGCTCTTGGGGGAACCGGGTTAATGTCCGCATTAATTCGTAGATGGTGGCAAGAGCAGCTCCTCCTCAGTCGAATGAAGCAATCCGGTCCAAATGAGCAAGGGCGCCAAGGTAATGCAGATGAATGGTATTCTCCTTGTTCGAAAATAAGGAGGTACCAAACATATACATCAAAAAGCCCCGGGCAACCCACTCAAAGTGGCGGGGCTCAAAGCAGTGGAAGTGGCAGAAGCGCTCGAAGAACCAGGTGTATTGAACTCGGTCTCTGTCCATCTGAGTAGGAACGGCTCCTAGAAAATACAGCAGCGCATCAGCAGAGCGACCGACGGTTGGATCAAATGGGATGGGTGCTCCTCTTACCCGAATACCGGTAATCAATGCAAAGTCAAGAGGCGTCAGAGTAGCCTCGAAAGTAGTGAAGTGAAAGGTATTGGTGGTATCCCACCACCGCTCGACGATGGCCGTGAGCCAAACCCGGTCGTTGCTCGTCCTACCCAAAAGGGGTATGAAACGAGCAAAACTAGAAGCATCAATGAACGCCCGGCTAGGAGCGGGAAGGGCATTATACCACTCTAATACCTCCCCGAATGAAGAACCTCTGAAACCTCTAACATAATGACCAGCCTGAAAAGAGAAGATAAACAGAGAATATATAAAGAACAGATCGAACAAACAAAGTGCAGAAAAATATCTGGAAGCAAAATTCTAGGTTCGTGTGTAAGTGACGATCATTCGGTAAATCAGGCAAATCTCCCTAACCCTAGATTCGTGTGTATGTGATGACCCTTTGATTCTTTCAAAAGCTCTAAAAATAAACTAGGTACCCAAACCCTAGGTTCGTGTGTATGTGACCACCCTTCGATTTTCTCAAGCCCTGGTAAACCAGAAAAATCTCCCTAACCCTAGGTTCTTGTGTATGTGACGACCCTTCAATTCTTTTGAAAGCCCTAAAAAAAGACTAGGCACCTAAACCCTAGGTTCTTGTGTATGTGACGGCCCTTCGGTTTTTTTAAAAATCTTAGAAAAAGACTAGGCACCATAACCCTAGGTTTGCGTGTATGTGACGACCCTTCGATTCTTTTAAAAACCCTAAAAAAAGACTAGGCACCATAACCCTAAGTTCATTTGTAAGTGACCACCATTCAGTTCTCTCAAAAGCCCTAGAAAAAGACTAGGCACCATAACACTCAGTTCATGTGTAAGTGACGATACTTTGATTTTTGCGCACCCTAGTTAAAAACTAGGAACTCTAAACTCTGGTATGCCAAACAAATCTCTACATTTTGTGTTAAAAATAAAAAAATAAAAAATATATGTAATAATAATAAATAAAAAAAAGTAGAGGCAAAGAAAATCTCCCCTTTAATGTTGGTATTTTGCCCCTTTTCTTCTATTTTTTTTTTAATTTTTAGGATTTTCATAAAATTTGTAAGAATTATCTCAAATTTGTTTCTCATTTTTTAGGATTTTTTTTAAAATTTCTAGAATTATCTCAATTTTTTTTTCAATTTCTATGATTTTCTAAAAAATTTCTCAATTTTTTAGGATTTTCTAATTTTTTTAAAAAAATTTATAGATTTTTCTAGAATTCTTCTAAAAATTTGCCCTAAGTTTCTACAATTTTTTTTAATTTTCTAAAAAAATTTTAAAAATTTCTAGAATTTTCTAAAACTTTTCTAAAAAACAAAAAGTCTTCTAAAGATTTTTCA
>JAOTRH010222833.1:0-10456 GCA_034768845.1 Heliamphora exappendiculata
TACGAGCGTTTTGGCGGGTGTAACAAGTGGGCTGCCCATATGGATGACTTTAATAAATGTCTGTATGCGGCCGAGCTTGATGACGTTAGATACGGTGCTATTCAATTTACTTGGTCTAATAATAAAAAAGAAGGGAGTTTCATTAAGACTAAGATTGATAGAGCTCTAGCTAATGAGGCCTGGGTGACTACTCTGCCCCAAATAAATGCTCTTTTTTGTCCCCCTGGTATTTTTGATCATGCTAGAATTGAGATTTTGCTTAACTTCGATGGTTATAATGCTAGGAAACCATTTAAATATTTTGATTTCTGGGCCAAGAGCCTTCTCTTTATACCTCTAGTCCGGGGCCTGTGGTAGGAGAAAGTTGAGGGTTCTGATATGTTTTAGGTTATCAAAAAGCTTAAAATGTTGAAAGCTAAGCTGAAGCAGTTGAATAAAGAGTCTTTTAGTGAGTTATCTGCTCGTGTTGTGGTTCAGAAAGGTGTTCTTGAGGACCTTCAGGTTAGATTGGATAAACACCCCAATGACCACCTCCTCGCGAGTCAGGAGCGGGAAGCTTATAAGTCCTATATGGATTTGAGTTTGGCTGAGGAGAGTTTCCTCAAGCAAAAAGCTAGAATCCAATGGCTGAATCTGGGTGATCAAAACTTTAAATTCTTTTTCAAGTCCATCAATTTTCAGCGTAATAAATCTCAAATATCTATGGTTATGTGTGATGATGGTACAGTTTGTACTGACCACTAGGATATATCCGATCATATTGTTGGGTACTATAAGAACCTTTTGGGTTCTACCTCGTCTTCCCCAGGGATTGGTGTTAGGGACATTCGTGCCCTAATTAGGCGTAAGTTGTCTCCTCATAGTGTGGAGGCTATGGTTGGTGCGGTTAATTATGAGGAGATTAGACAGACTATGTGGTCTTTGAAAGCTAACAAGGCCCCTGGTCCTGATGGCTTTTCTGCAGGGTTTTTCAAGGATGCCTGGGAGGTTATGGGTGATGATGTCACTAGAGCTATGAAGTGATTTTTTGATTTAGGATATATGTTGAGGGAAGCTAACACGACCCTCATTGCCCTTATTCCCAAAGTTCCCAACCCTTCATCCATTAAGGAATATCGTCCTATATCCTGCTGTAATACTATCTATAAATGTATCTCTAAGATCATTGCTAATCGAATTAAGGGATGTTTGCCTGATATTGTCTCTCCCTCCCAATCGGCCTTTGTTAAGGGTAAACGCATTGCGGATAATATCTTCCTTTCTCAGGAATTGCTTAGAGATTATCACAAATTGAACAAAGGTCCTAGGTGTGCGCTTAAAGTCGATCTTATGAATGCCTATGATAATGTTAAGTGGGATTTCATGGAGGCTGTTTTTAAATGCATGGACTTCCTTGACAAGATGATCAATTGGATTAGAGAATGCATGACGATCCCCAGCTTCTCGGTTAGCATTAATGGGGAGCTCAATGGCTTCTTCCTGGGGAAGAAAGGCCTTAGGTAAGGTGATCCATTGTCCCCTTACCTTTTTTTCATGGGTATGGAGGTTCTGTCTGGTCTCTTCCATAAGTATACCTCTGAGATGCCTTTTAATTATCACTTGAGATGTAGCAAGGATAAAATTATGCACCTTTGTTTTGCTGATGACCTTATGATTTTTTCGAGAGCTGGTGTTCCGTCGGTTAAGGTCGTTAGGAAAGTGTTAGATGATTTTACTAGACTGTCTGGTCTCTCTCCTAGTCCACCCAAAAGTGATGTATACTTTTCAGGTGTGGAGGGTCATACTAAGTAAGATATTCTTGATACCCTCGGCTTTGGGAGGGTTTTTTGCCTATGCGGTATCTAGGGGTTCTGTTGATTACCACGAAGTTTGCCTATAAGGATTGTAAATCCCTCATTGATAAGATTGCTAAGAGAATTCAAGTCGGGACTAGCAAGTTTTTATCCTATGCAAGTAGACTCCAATTAATCGGATCTATTCTGTTCTCTATGCAAATCTATTGTCCTTCCTTGTTTATTCTCCCCAAGAAGGTGTTTAAGGAGGTGGAAAGCCTCTTGAGAGCCTTTTTATGGAGTGGTCTAGAGTTGAAGTTTTCCGGAGCTAAGGTTTTGTGGGAGGAGATCTGTGCTCCTCGCAAGGAAGGGGGGCTCTCCCTTATTATGTGGAACAAACCCGCGGTGGCTAAGCATATCTGGTTTCTTCTCACCGGGGGGGATATTTGCCTCTGGTGTATGTGGATTAAATCCAATATCCTATGGGGTAATTTCTTCTGGGTGGTTAAGATCCCTAAATCGGCTTCTTGGTGTTGGCGAAAGCTCCTTCATCTCTGACTTATGATTAGACCCTTCATTAAATACGAGGTCGGTGATGGTAAGGACACGTTCCTGCGGTTTGATCTTTGGCATCCGTGGGGATCTATTTTTGAGGAGAGGGGTCCTCGCATTATATATGATTCGGGGCTTGATCGCATGGAGAAAATCCAAAGCATTGTTAATGGTTTCACTTGGAGATGGCCGTCTGTGGTCTCCATGGACCTTATCAATATGGCTAGGGAGGTTTGGTTCCTACCTAATGTTTCTAGGCCTGACACCATCTGCTGGCTCCTTAATGGTGGGAACTTTTCTATAGGTTCCTTAAGTGAGGCTACCCATGATCCTTAGCCTTGTCTTGTGTGGCGTAACCTTGCCTGGTTTAAGCATCATATTCCTAGGGTTAGTTTCATTCTCTAGATAGCCATTAGGGGTCGTCTTAATACTGGAGATAGACTCAGGTTGTTTGGTATCGACTGTGACTATGATTGTAGCCTATGTTCGGGTTTCTTGGAGTCTCACGATCATCTTTTCTTTAACTGTAATTTTGCCCGTCAGGTTTGGTCTAGTGTTTTAGACAAGTGTCATCTTGTCTGTACCGAGTCCACCTAGAGGGACTGGTGGTATTGTTTTGTGAGTGGGGGTGGGGGGTCTGCCCTTAGTTCCATGATCCGTAAATTAGCGTTCTCTGTTTCTGTCTATTGTATCTGGCAAGAGCGCAATTTCTGTAAATTCCAGGGTAAAATTCGCAGCCCTGAGGAGGTTACTAAGGAGATTTGTGTGTTGATCAGGGGGAGAGTTTTCTCTAGACGTCGGGTCCCTAACTCTCCTATCAATTGGGATATTCAAGAGAGTTGGGGTGTTACCTTGGATATTTTTGGTAGTAATTGTTAATTGCCCTCCTTTTTGCAGTGGTGAGCCAGCTTTTCAGGTGAGGTTTGGGAAATTTTTTTTGGAGTGTTTAGTTATACACATTTTGAGCGAGTGATTGAGAGGTTTCTAACTCTTATTACCTGTAAGCTCTTTCTTTCTGTGCAGATCAGCATGGAAGGTGTAGAGGAGCTGTGAGTTTTGGGTTGATTTGTTGTTGAGGGTTGTGTGATACACTGTCCTTGAGTGAGGGATGTGAGTTTTGTGAGTTTTACCCCTTCCTCCTCCTTGGAGGGCTAAGTGTTTCACCTATATGTGCACGTGTTATGAAATTTTCTAATCTTTATGCCCTGTAAGTTTTTTTTGTGTGTGTGCAGGTTTCCGTAGAAGGTTAGGAGCGTGAGTAATATGAGATTTGCATCTCCGGTTGTGAGAATTGCTTCTATCTCATTGTTGGAGTGTGGAGTGATACACCTGTGTGGAGCGTGTGAGGTCTCTAGGTGAGTGTGTTTCACTTTACTTGGTTTTCTTATGGGTTCTCTATGCATCTCAGGTCTAGTGCTTTTACCTATCCGAAACGGAAGAAGTCTCGACGGTGAGGTTGCTGAGTCTCATGATGGCTTCTTTGGCTTCTCTTTTGTGGATCTCTCCTGTTTTGTTTTCTAGTTATGAGGGTTGTTCATAGCCAATCCCCTTGTACATAGGGTTTGTGGTTTTTTTTTGTTTTGTACTCCTAGCTATGGGGGCTATCCATAGAATCTGTTATGTAGTGTTAGATTGGCTGTTCCTATTTGTAGGCAGATGTGGGGCCTGCCATCCTTTCTGTCCTTTGATGTTTTTTTTAGTGGGCATCTATTTCTCTGTGATATTGTTGTTGATGCTTTGGGTATTGCTGCTGCGGTTTCTTTTTGAGGTTGCTGGTTGTTGATGGTGCATGGATTGGCTTAGCTTCGATTTTGATATGTTGGGTTTCAGCTTGGCTCTCAGCTTCGGTTTTCAGCTTGATGTTTGGGGCTGTCGCGGCGGGCCTATTTTATGGCTGTTTATTGTTCTCGGTCCTGTGGATCTTCTGCTGCACTTTATGCCGTTAAATTGATGGTGGTAGGCTATGGCGGCTGTTTGCATTGCTGCGGTCTCTCCCTGCTTATTTTTTGGTCGTTTCCTTGCTACTGCGGGTTTTTGAGCATTGCAGGTCTTGGTTTGGGCTTTTGCCTTGTTTTGTTCTTGTTTGGGTTGTTTTGTTCTTGTTTGGGCTGTTTTGATTGGGCAGGTTTGTGCGCTTTATGTTATGGTTTTCTAGTCCATTACCTATATGGTGTTATGGTTTAGGCATCCATATGTTGGTTTTTTTGTTTCTTGTATGGTTGGTTCTGGCTTAACCTAAAGTTGTTTCTGTTTTGTTTGGTTCTAGCTAAAGCCTAAAGCCTTTTTTGTTGCTTCTGGCTTTGCTTTTGGTGGTGGTTTGTAAGGCCTAGGGTATGCCCCTTGTATTTGTGTTTCCTTTTTTTTATATGTCACATTTAATTACCCAAAAAAAAATTGACAACTACAAAATTTTCAATGATCATGTAGCATACTTGTGGTGCGAGAATTGTTTGACTAGTAGTAACCTAAATGCCTTCGTCCTTCAGGCGTATCCTTTCCCGAGATAATGCAACAAGTCTAACTAACGTTTATTTTAGAGTTTGCGAATTCGGGTGTACCTCCGGTCATTAACGAACACTTCATTTTCTCTTGTGAAGGCGAGTCTCTTGTCCATTGGTTTTCTTGTTTGTCGAGTTGTATCATCCTTCATGAACTGCATTTTTTCCTTCTTACGAATATTATAGTTTCTTCCCCTTGGTAGTGGGCATTCAAACTTTTTATGTCCAAACTTATTGAAATTGAAATAGATTGTTGAGTTTGTCTCATGTGAATGACAAACACTCCACTCATCGCTCTCTGGTCGATCGAGTTGCACCACCTTTTTCACACTATTTGTTCCTTGCTGCAACAGATTTGTTTGATCCTTGTAATTCCATTTTGGTTGATGGTGGTTGTAGTTTAGTCTTCCTCGTAGTGGGCACTCCGATCTTTTATGTCAGAGCCTACGACATTAATAGAAAATTTTTAATTTTGGTGTTCTTTTTCCTAGTTGTTCTCATTGGTCATCTTGAGGGTAAGGTTCCGAGTGTGTGATCTTCTTGTTATTCCTAGTGGTCCTCCTCGATAGTCTTCTCAAATTCTTATCGGGCAGTGCATCATCTTATGTCCTGACTGGTTGCACCAACAACAAGCTCTTACTATTGATTGTTGTTCCTTTGTGGCCTTAATCCAAACCTCAGTTGTTCGAAAAAAATTCTTCTTCTCAAGTACTGGGATATTTAGTACTCTTAGGTTCGATAAGTACTATGATGCTTCATGGGGTGCCTTCCCTTGCGATCGATCCAAGTTAGCTGTTAGATCTTGCAAAATTTATGTTAGGCTCAGGACTTCCACTTCCTCTTCAGTTTCGCCAACTTTTGTTGAACACCCATGGTTTTGTCATTGTTTTTCCATCTCTAAAGAAAAGAGAAGGAAAAAGGGGTCATAGAACTGTTTGCTAAAGTTGGTTATACTTTTTAGGTGAAAGCATGACGCTCAATCTCCCTATTAGTATGGAAAGTCTTATTCAATGAGATTCTATTGTTCTTCACCAAAGATCGTCACAATAGGGCTTCCATTCTGGGTTTTATATGAATTTTTGTTATTGTATTCCGGGTCTCACATCATTGGCTAGCGAAGATCTATTCCAACCAATCAAGTCCTTTATGTTTCTATTCCCTATACTGATAATTTCACAGTGTTGTTCACACATAAAACCTTATATGGTTGCAAAGGTTAGTTGGAAACTTGTTATTGTAAGCGGCTTTGACCGAAAATAAGGACTTCCTTCAATCTCCTTTATACCTACTCTTAACATACTTTTGTTATTATTATTATTATTTTTTGAATATTGCAAATTTTAGTTTGAGATTATAAGACAGCTTATAAAGAATTTTAATAATAAACATCTGCCTTTCATTCAAACATGTAATGGGTATAAGGTTATCAAAAAGTTCACGTAGCACACACACAACCTTCAAACAAAAGGAAAAGTACAACGCCTAGCGTACTAAAACCTAAACAAACAAATGCGGATAAAAGTGGTGAACAGTTGCCTCGCATTCCTAACTCATTCATAAATGACGTAGCAACGCCACTGGATCTCCACGTACCAAATGTTCCCTGGCCTTCTACGAGCTCTATCGATGATGGCCACCGGTACCTCTTCATAAGTCTTCGGATCATCAAAGTTGATATCTGCGCTGCGTGGGTCAACGATCCCTCATTTATCTCTTGGCATTGTCGTCTGCAGCCATCGGGTCTTCACCAAATCTCTGAGTCACTCCTTAAACCCTAGTGGTACTTCCACTCGGTATGCTGTTTCGCCGTGTTTTCCTAGAACCTTTATTGGACCCATAAATCGAGGGAAATATTTTGGCTTCTTCCACTTGTTTGTCCTTTCCGGGAATACTCGGGCATAAACCCACTCGCCAATACGGTAGTCCTTGGAATAGTCTTGGCGGCTCCAATAAATTGTCGCATCTGTCTCTTTGTCGTCCTTTGATTCGGGCGGTGGTATCTCTATTGGATCATAAAAGAAGGCAATGGCTCGATCCTTGTTCATGTCGTCGTCCTCAAGTCCCTCCTCATCGTCTGCTTCGAAGTCTGCCTCGTCCCCTACTACATCAGGTTCCTCGTTTGCTCCTACTTCCTCGACCTCTTCCTCTCCCTGCACTGGCCACTCGTTCAGAAACATCCATGCTAACAAAAGTACGTCTGTTAGGTCTTGCTCTTCAGCAGGTTCTTCCCCAAAGTCTGTGCCCACTCGTTCCGACGCCATCCTAAAAGAAGAAAATAGGAAAAACCCTAAGGTAAAGATTTTTAAGTTGTTAAAATTATACGTGATAACTTAATAGTACAGACACTCTACAGAGTTTTCTATGCTACAGAACTCGCGATCTCACATTTTTCAAGGCCTGAAGGTTTACTAAACCTAGGGTCTAATCCAACTGTGACACCCCGTTCCCTGGGCATGTCGGGACATATGTAACTATAAATAAAGGACATATTCTAGCCGAACATTCATAGATACATAAGATAGTTACTACATTATTATTGGTTCAAAATTTTATTCAAAATACTTAATAATTACAGTCATTTAGAAAACTTAACAAAAGTTACATTATGTCCATGAAAAATTGAACAAAAAGATCAAAATGTAAATATCCTCCGTCTTTAAGCGGCACTGTTGAGGTTAACCGACTTCTGCCTCTCTCCCTGCTCCTCGAGGTCTTGTTCTCCTACGAACGTACCCTCCTCAAACTGTTCTTCTTCTGTACCTGTGGCACGAATGCCATAAGCCGGAGCCTAGAAACAAATTTTCTAAACCGTCCAACAAACTCACGACAAGATATTCTATAATAGATATCATATAACATCTAATGCAAAGTTAAGGGGGCAGAGATATAGGCAAATTATCATTTTCAACAAGATGTGCAGAGAGTAGAACAGTAGTGTGAGTGCGTGATGCAGAAGAATGCAATGCAAATGCCTAACCCGACTTATATCAAGAAATAAAAAATAGGAGTTCCACTTAAGGACTTATTTCTATTACTTGTATGGACTTATTATTATTATTGCCGCCTCAGGAACTTATTGTCATCGCTAATATGGGACTTGTTGTCATTGTCACCTCAAGGACTTATTGCCATCGCCGTGATGGGACTTTATATTATGGCCACCTCAGGGACCTATTGTTAATGCCGTGATGGGACTTTATATTATGGCCACCTCAAGGACTTATTGTCAATGCAGTAATAAGACTTTATATTATTGTCGCCTCAGGGACTTATTGTCATTGCCGTGATGGGACTTTATATTATTGCCACCTTAGGGACTTATTGTCATTTTCGTGATGCGACTTTATATTATTGCCACCTCAGGGACTTATTGTCATTTATTTTATTTAAATAAAAATAGTTTAGCAATTTATAGAGAAATACATAGGAATTGAGTTTTTGTTGGTCACTATTTTGGGGCATCAATTCAAGGACTATGGCTTTAATTTTTGTTGGGGTTTTGGTTTAAGGTGTCCTGTACAAGTTTCTTGTTTTGAGTTAGGGCAAATTATTTGGAAAAAGTTAGAGAATTTGGCCAATTTATAAAAATAGTTCGGTCAGCCTAAAAGGGGTCTGCAGAGTGTGTTTTTGATAGGAAATACTTAATACATTTGGGGTATCATCTGAGGGTATTTTGGGCTGATGTTTACTCAGTATATAGTTAATATGTCAGCTACATTTTTCATGTTTACCACTTTTGGATTTGGCTTCCAAAAATGTGGGTTTTGTTTCTCAAAAAAATGTGTGACAGAGAGGTCTGCCAGTCACTAAATCTTAACAATGACTTTGGGAAGGTTTTAGACCTATTTAGACTTCTTATTTTTGGCTCATTGTTGGTGGACAGAAAGATAAATGTGTTCTCTACAAGTTTTATGTTTTGACCTAAGCTCGGCGCTCACTATAACTTAGGATTTTTAGGTCTGCAACTCAAAGTGGTCTAGATCTGACTCGCTTAGGAACAAAAGATATATCGGGAGTTCTACCCAACGAAATCATTTCAAACCAATTTTGTGTGAAAGATAACTCACAAATCTAGATATGGACACAAAAATGACTTTAAAATCATTTTCTACATTTAGTTATGATGTTTTAAAATTGGTGGAAGAAAGTAAGTAAGTCCAAAAAAGGAGTCTTCTTAGGATTTTACTTGCCTAGCATATGTTGTGTACATTTGTAACATATTTTCTTTACATGCATGTTATAAGTTCACATAAACCAAAACTCCAGAACATGTTTAGGCCATAAAACTGAAAAATAAACACATACAAGCATATGCAAAGCACAATCTCACACAAACATCCCTTATTCTACTCATATGACGCCTTTTTGACTTATTTTTTGTTTTATTTTCTTAGGGTTTGCTATAGAGATGGATTGAGGATTATCTTAGGGAAGAATATCAGAGGGTTTAAAGGAATTTCTTGCCTTATTTGATGTTCAAATGGTTGAAGAAGAAGTGGATTTAGCTTCAATGCTTCTCCTTTGATCCTTCCATCCTCCTTCTTTCTTCTTTCTCTTTTCTTCTTTTGAGAATTCTTTGAAAACTTTTTGGTCTCTCTCACTCTCAGTCTCAGCTAAAATATGAAGGAGAATGGGTGGGGCTAAGGCCTTGTTTTTATAGGAAAAATTTGTAATGGATATTAATTATTGCAATTAGTTTTAAAATTGAATTTTTCTAAATTCTTTTTTTAGGTAGTTAAGTTCAGGAAGGGGGAATGGGAACCCCAGGGTTCGAATCCTAGGGGCATGTGGGGCATTGAATTTTTGTAAATTTTTATTGGTTGTTTAGGAGGTGGGAGTGTTTTGAGATATGAAAATTAGATTTGGGGCAGAGAGATTTCGGCCATGCAGTGTTTGGGAGACTAAAAAGAAGATTTGACAATTAATTTGAGTTATAGTTTGTATTTTGGTACATTTTTGTGATTATAAATACATACAATTTTAATTTTTTGTACCTAAACCTACTAAAACTTATTATATTAATGTATTTATAATTAATTTAGTCTTTTCATAATTTATCATAATTTTGATAGTAATTAAATAAATAGGTGAAGACTTTTAAGCTAAATTAAGCTAGTTTGACTAGAATATATTTTTTAACTTATTTATTATGTAGAGATTTTAAATAATTATTTGTTTACTTTTGTTGAGCTATATTATTATATTATTATGTATGTTACTTGTATAAAAAGTATTTGATCAAAATAATACTTAATTTATATATCTTTTTATCATTTTTAAGCTTAAAATAGCAAAAAATAACTTTTTGGGCACAAATTCTAAGGTAGCCAGCCATGCGTGGTTATTTTGGTCATTTTTGTTGTTATTTTTTATTTTATTAATTAATTTTGTATAAATATCTAATTTTGGGTGTCCATGTGTCAAATTTTAAATTTTTAGGACTTTTTGCTGTACTAGGGGTAAAATGGTCATTTTACCATAATTACAGAAATTTTTGATTTTTGATTTTTGATTTTATATTTTATTTTATTTACTTAATTTAAGCTGTTCCAGAACTTTTTTGAGTATTAGGGTTTTGCTTCTGAGTATTTGGTGTTATTTAGGATTTTCGGGTCAAGTTAGGATTTTGGGTTA
>JAOTRH010222844.1:0-10456 GCA_034768845.1 Heliamphora exappendiculata
TAGATATTTTAATTAAAAAAATTATACTAAACACCCAAACTTATTCTTAAAAAAGCTAAATATTTTAAAAGTCAAATTTTTTATACATCCCAAACAGACTCTAAATCGTAAATCATGGAATAATGAAAATAAAAAAACTTAATGCCTTGTTTGTGCTAAATTGTGGGCATTTTACTTAATCTGTCTTTTAAAACCTTTTCATCTTCTATTTAGATATTTTTAGTTTTTTGAATAGTCTCATTGTCAAAAACTAAAAAAATTAAAAAAATATTAATCAAAAAATTAAAAAATTTCACCAAAAAAAAAAAACAACGTATAATTTGACTTATTAATTTATTTTTATTTTTTCAAAACCTTTTCATATTTGTTTGTCTCAATGAAAAAAAGTAAAAAATGTATAATAGTTTGAGCAAAAGACCAAAAAAAACTACTAAAAACAAAAATATGCAAATAAACAAATAAGCGATTATCTCAAACATAGCGAATATCTATATAGTATTTTCACAAACACCAAATTACTTTACACAAATATTTATAAATTTATCATTTTCTAAATATAACATTTATTTATTTTTACGACAAAAGAAGCTATACTATCATAATAAAAAAGAATGGGAATAACTCCCAATTGCCAAGTCAGAATCGGCAATTTTTACAAGAAAAATTAAAAAAATGTCATTAAATTACAGAAAGCGTGACGTATATAAATTTATTGGATGATGGTATATGAGTAGAAAGGTAATAATGAGAGGGGCATTGGATCAATGAATTCAGATGTCAGATGCTTGGCTTTATGAATACAATGGCATGTGAAATTGGTTGGGGGTGCGGGGCATGCATGTGTGTATCTGAAATTCTGAATTAACTACACTTTCGGAGATTCTTAACTTCATTTCTTCATTCCTTCATTAGAGAGATATGAAGAGGTTGGTCCTATTTGCAGGCCAAGAAAGGGGCTAAAACAAAACAACTATGGGCAAGCTTCGATTGTCCCCTTATGCTCGTATTTGAGTAAGTGAGGAAGATACTTGGTGGTGGTGGTGGTGGGGGTGGTGGTGGTGGTGGCCGCTGCCTTCTGCTTCATCAAACATCTTCTGAATATGCTCCGGTATTGTCTCTTCCTCCCTTTGTCTGACTGACTTTGGCAATGTGGACACAAACTGAAAAATGCTTTCAGCTAGTTCCTCAGCTACATCATCCTAGAACAAATTTACGAAAGAAAAAAAAGGAAGGGCTTTTAAAAATCCAAATGCAATAGCATGCAAGATACTGTAACTTTTATATTGCTCACTTACCTGCCAATTTACAGATAACTACCATAAAGAACACTGCTTGGTAGGTTACAGTTTCACATTTTATATCACTCCCCGATGAGGATTCTTTTCACCCTTCCCATACGGTACCTACATTGTTATTGGTCAACTAGGAGAACTTAGCTTTGAAAGGTGGTCCTTGGTGATTCACACGGGATTCCACGTGTCCCGTGCTACTCAGGTTAGCGTGTAAACTAGTGATACTTTCAGTTTCCGGACATGCACCTTGTAGGGTGCAGTGCTGCACCTCTTTTTCTAGCAGCACGACGCTCGTATTGCTCTCCCACAACTCCATTTTTATGGCTTAGGCTGCTCCCATTTTGCTGACCGCCATGGCAAGAACTTTTGCTCTCTTTTGCTCTAGCTACTAAGATGTTTCAATTCTCTAGGTCGTCTCTTGTTTGTCCATGGATTTAGCAGCAATTCAAAAGGCTAACCTATTCGGGAATCTCCGGATCTACATCCATTTTCAACTCCCTGAAACATTTCATCGCTTACTATGCCCTTCCTCCTCGTCTCCAGAGACTAAGTATCCACTTGTTTGAACCTCGCTCTTTAACTTCAAGTCTGTATGATCCTAACATGCTACGAAATGAAAGGATCTTATCAATGTCCATGAATGATAAATCATAGATCGAACTCCCGAATATGAAATTTTGGGCGCTATCATATAGTTTTGTATCGACTAAGTTCACGAATTGTTGAATTGGGAATAAACGGACTCAAACCCCTGATATTTGGCAAAGCTATCAATTACCAATCCTTGACGCCTAACAAATAAGTAACATAATAAAAGCAGCCAAGGATTGATAAAATGAGGATGAGGATCATTCAACTGTTTCTCCACTTCTATGCATGTTGATGGGAAACATGCCATATATCCATAACCACAATAAACCTCCAAAGTGTTGAACAAGGCAAATATTGAACTGGTATTCATGTTTATCAGCAACAAGACCACTGGAGTCGTCCACTGGTCAATAAAGAATTCAAAAATAACCTAAACACGAAAAAAATGCAACTCTCGGTTTGGTTGCTGCCCAAAATTCTGAATTTAGTGATAGTTGTCTATGTTGTTTCTACTACACCTTGTATTATTAATACTTCCCTTGCTTATTTGACATGTTCACAACTCAAGCAGACCTTATTCCAACAAGTTGGGTTACATTTGTTTCCATGTAAACCACTCCTGAAAGTGCCTTAAGAAGGAATATTGATGATAGAGAACAAATGCTAGAGATGAGCAGCTCTACATGGTAAACGATGAACTGATGAAGACATGACAGTTCATTCGTCTGTTCGTTCTTTCTCTGTTTCTTTATTGTGTTTCTCTTCTTTTAACATTTTAGGGGTTTAAGTTAATATATCGTTCTTTTTAATCAGCAGTAGGAAAAACGTAAAGGAAAAACAATGAACTTTCTTTACACTCAAAAATTAAAACACAAGGCAAATATATCATGCTGAGGGAATAAAAGGAAGCCAATCATCGTACCTATTTTTGTGGCCAGCCAACATATAAATAGATTTGAATATTTACACAAAAGCAAGAACTTGTTTTCTCGTATCCAGAAAATTCTAGGAGCAAATGATTCACGCACGCGCACACACGAAAAAGGAGCCCGATGCTACGATATGCTTCAATAGGTGAGATCATAAAACAAGCAATGATGCATTCTTTTTCTTTTGCGAAAAGTAAGTGCAAGATGGTGAGACTAAGCCAAATAATCTCTTAAAGAATTAATCAAAAACCTTAAAGAAAGGTGTATACGGGATCCCAATTAATATTATGATTTATTAGTTAATCTTTCCCAACAATCAGTGTTAACTGTTTAGGGGAACTTTAGTATCATAAAATTAGTAAAATTAAATTTGAAAAATCAGAGTTGGTACAAATCGTGCCTAGAGGGGGGTGAATAGGCCATTACTCAAAAACTAAAAGAAAAAATCATTCCGAAATGGAGAACACCAAACTTTACATGAAACTCTCAAGGAGCTAACTCCTCCAAGACAAAAACCAAGACCGCCAACAACCCAAATAATCCACTATCGAATCAAAGGTTACGAAGAGATTCAGATGAAAAGATTTACAACCCAACACCAATTAACCAACTTTGAGACTCTTCCACAAGCACTCCTCGCGCTTGATTTTCACACCCTGATGGCTCTTATCCTGTCAGACTCCCTTGATCAACAGTGGTCCACGAGAATAGCCTTCTCGATATCCATCTCAGACAACTTCGCAATCAACAGACAAATAGTTGAAGGAATGGCTACGTGCCTACGCGGTTAATGAGTATGATTGTGTGGGGGGGGATTTCTAACAAAGCATGAGAGAAACTAAATAAGAATCTATCAAACTTTTTCAAGTTTTCTCCAGCATGTAAAGAATGAGCACTCTCTAAAAAATTGGTCTCTTTTTCATACCCTACCAGTGCAGCGTTTTATGGCAATAAAGAGACTCATATATGTTCAAAACAGGCTACCTCAAAACCATAAAAATATAACAGGAACGACGCACGGCACTCGAGCACTTATCGAGCACCTAATGGGTGCTTGCCAATAGAGTTCGGGCGCACGAGAGCTCATTGGTGCTCCTTGAGCGCTGCACACCAGAAAGGTTTTGAAAATAAATCTGTTCTATGTCCAGCACTTCGCAAGCCCTTTGAACAATTTTGCATAAAACTCATTTTTTCACATTAAAATCGTGCCCTAAGGTCATCTATATGTATGCACATAACATCAGAGGTGAAACGAAGCATCAACGTCACTTTGAGCTTGACATAAACTTCATCAGAAACTCCGACAACTGCTCTCGAACCACGAACACTCAAAACTCTCACTGAACAACTACTAGGTTTTGTCATTCGAAAATAAACTCAATTATAATAATATGTGCTCTTTCAGCAAGTAATTGATATCAGAAGGCATGGACCAGAAATCAGCCATAAATAGAAAAAGAAAATAAAAGACTTACCACACTCTACAGATAGCTCTACACTCCTTATAAATGAAAAATATGGTATCTATTTGCAAGAAGGAAACTCGGACATCCGAAAAAGAACAAAAGCTAACAAATCTTATCTCAAATACTCTCCAACCTTCAAACCTCTCTTTAAAAATTATTACATCCCTTGCAAGCCAAAGAACCCGTAGAAAGGCGAGCACCAGACATGTCTAAAGAGTCAATGCTTTGTTGCTAGAACCAGTCCTCTAAAATCAATGCATAACCATTGCTCCAAAATGGTGGGATACCCACTCAGCCTCTGCCAAATGAAATACTCCCCACGAACAATGATAATACTGAAGGACAATAAAAAAAATAGATGATCGATGCTCTGTCAAGTGTAATATAGTAGTTAAATAGATATTAGTTAGAGTAAGTGTTTTGGAGTTAGAGTAGCTGAGTACAGCTAAATATAATTGGCAAGAGAGGAAGGTGCATATATAGGAAATGTTGTAATACAAAGGGGGTGTTTGGCAAAACTTCCTGCTACAACTTTTAGCTTCCTACTACTGCTTTTAACTTCCTACTACTAATTTTAATTATAAGCTACAATCTATTCTAAACACCAACAACTTCTGCTACAAATTATAACTACATTTTTTTCTATTTCAGCTATAATCTACAATCTACAATTATTACCAAATACTCACAACTTTTGCTACAATTTATATGCTACTAATTTCAACAATGCCAAACACCACCAAAACAGAGTGAAGAAATACAGCACAGTACACTTCGGTTTACATGGTATCAGAGCCATGATGCTCGTCTCTTTCTAGGGCTCAATTTTTTTCTCATCTTCGTCTTCTCTTCGATGATGGTGGCAATACCTACGCCGATCGTCAATTCTTCTTCTCCTTTGTCGTCTTCAACTTCAGCAACGTCTGTAAACCTATCATCATCCGTAAATCTACCTTCGTCATTGCTATTTTTGATTGCGAATTTCAATTCCTTCATTACCATGAAACTCGAATCTTTTAATTATTTCGTATGAAAAACTTAGATTGAAAATGCCTTATAAGCAAATTTCTTGTTCGAACGCCTCGATGATTCCTATCATGTTCCGCCCTCTCAAATTATAGATTATCGGGTAATAAAATCCCTAATCCAAAGTTCTTGCTCTGGAAAACAATTGATCGTATGTTGCTACCGTGTATTGCGGCAACCCTTTCACCATCAATTTTACCTCATGTGGTTGGCATTGAACATGTTTCTCAAATGTGGAAATCATTAGCTTTTCGATTTAGTTCACTTTCTCAGTCGCACATTCACGACCTCAAAAAAAGGCTCTTTCATCTTACAAAGAACACTTCAATGGAGCTGTATCTGGATCAAATTAAGGACATCTCTCAAAAATTAGCAGCAAGTGGATCAACAATAGCTAAGGAAGATCTGGTCTTTTACACTCTGAATGGTCTTTCTTCCGAATTTAACTCCACCAAAGCTGTTATCCATGCAAGGGTTGAACCAATAAATTTTTCTACTCTGAGCTTTCTTTTATTGGCCGAAGAGCTTCATCTTGCACGTGAAAAATCAACTATTGACTCTAATCTGAGTTCTAGTTCTGTGTTAGTGGCCACTCAGAAGTCTGATTCACCTTCGATTTTTACCAAATCACACATGCAAGGACAGTTCTCCGCTCAATCCCCATCTGTGCAACCAAATGTTTTTAATAATTTTCGTGGTGGCCGAAATCACAATCAATCAAATCGCAGTGTGATTTCATTGTGGTGGTGGTCCTGGTTCATCCAGGTTTCAACCTGATTTCTTGAGAATTCAGTGCCAAATCTGTGGCACGACTAACCACACGGCACTTAATTATTATCACTGTCTCGATGTTAACTATCAACCATCATTCTCAAAGTCCTGTGTCTGGAAATGTATCTCGTCAAGCCTACCTTGCTTCAATACCTCATCCCTTGTCTGGTAATCCTACTGACCCACCTACACTTTATTCTCCATCTTCGACTTCTTTGAATTCTACATCTTTTCATTCTTCCTCTCCTTGGTATTTTGATTTAGGAGCCACTTCTCATGTGATTAATGATCTCACACAAATTTCTTCTCCAAAACCCTATGATGGAATGGAATCTATCACAGTTGGAAATGGACACAATGTTCCTATTTCTAATACTGTTAATGGTATTCTTCCTACACCATCTCATTCCTTTTCTTTGTCTCATATTTTACATGCTCTATTAATTTCTCACAATCTTCTATCTGTTTACAAATTTGAATTAGATAATAACTGTTGTATAACATTTGATTCTCATGGTTTTGTCATTCAGGACAAATACACTCATCAGGTTCTTCTCAAGGGCCCTGCAACAGGGTCTTTATCCTCTCAATACCTGTTCTGATCAGTTGGTGAACAATACTACTATGCTCACCCACAAATCTTCAGTTTACTTTGGCACCAAAAACTTGGGCATTCACACCCAGCTATGCTCAAGGCTTTAATAAAACGTTACAAATTACCAATCACTGGTTCTTTGAATTTCAAGTGCTATCCTTGTAATATAGCTAAATCTCATAAAATGCCTTTTCCTGATTTTTTCATCAATCTACTGCACCTTTTGAACTAATACATATGGATGCTTAGGGTCCTTCTCCCCTTCCTTCTTTTAGTGGCTTTCGATATTAACTTATTGTGGTTGATGATTTTAGTCGTTACTCATGGCTCTTCTCTTTACATTACAAGTCTCCGGTGCCTCAGATTATTTAAAATTCTCAGACTTATGTTACTAATCACTTTGGTGTTTCTATTAACACCATTAGAACTGACAACAAGGGGGAATTCTTAATAAGTGCATGTCCAATTGTTTTCTCCAATTTAGGAATACCCATCAAACTACTTGCCCCTATACACCTTATCAAAATGGGATAGCTAAGAGAAAACATAATCACCTTGTTTAGACTACCTTAGCTTTACTTAAACAAGCTAACTTACATGTTACATTTTGTCTTGAAGCTTTGGTTACTGCTGTTTTTTTACTTAATATGTTACCACATGCAACCTTGCATTTTCAAGTACCTTTTCAGTTGCTCTTTGATAAGGAACCTGATTGAACAATGCAAAAACCATTTGGGTGGTGTTGTTTTCCGTGGTTGAAACCATATTCTTCTCATAAACTTCAGTATAATTCTAAGCCCTGAATATTTCTTGGTTATTGTGCAACTACAATGGGCTATTGTTGTTTTGATCCTACTACTAACAAAGTGTACATTTCTAGGCATGTCAAGTTATTGGAGACAGAGTTTCCTTACTCTCAACTTGTTCCTGTTTCTTTTTCTACAAATACTACTAGTTCTGTCGCAAGTGTCCCTAAATTTTCTTCTCCACGTGAGCTTGTTGTGTCTCTTCCACTTTCTTCTCAAATTTCTACTTACTCTACTTTGAACTGGACTGCTGCTAAGGGAAGTGCAGCAACCAGCACTATCCCTGTTAGTGCATCCACAACTGCTCAAACTCATACACCAGCTCATGCACATGCTCTTGCCACTGTTAGTGCCCATGATTTTATTAATGCATCAGCTCATGCTCAAACTCGTGCTACTATTAGTTCCAATGATAATATCCCTGCTCATGCTCCTGTTATTGTTGATAGTCATGAGAATACTGTTTTTCCTCAAGTTGAGCATCTCCAATCTGTTAAAGCTGCAAATGCTCATCATTCTACTTCTGTTCATCCGATGCTTACTAGATCTAAGTCTGGCATTGTCAAACCCAAAGTCTTTACAACTTGTCAGTCTCCACTTCTCCTACTGTTGAACCTCATTCTTTTACTGAAGCTATGAAATTTGTTAAATGGTGTCAAGCAATGTCAGAAGAGTTTGATGCTCTCATTGCCAAGGATACTTGGCATCTTATTCCACCTCCTTCAAGTGCCAATGTCATAGGTTGTAAATGGATTTACAAAATTAAATGACATTCTGATGGTACTATAAAGCCAGGCTTGTGGCTCAAGGTAATCAACAAAGGTTTAGACTATCTTGAAACTTTTAGTCCTGTTATAAAACAACCACTATTAGAGTTATTCTTTCTTTGGCTTTGCATTTTGGTTGGCCTATCAAGCAATTTGATGTATCTAATGTTTTCTTACACGGTCGTATTGATGAGGATGTTTACATTCAACAACCTAAGGGTTATATTCGTCCAAAATTTCCTAATCATGTATGCAAGTTAAAGAAAGCTTTTTATGGCCTCAAACAAGCTCCTCGAGCTTGGTATGCTATGCTCTCTTCCTTCTTGATTACTCAAGGAGACAAGGATTCAACAATAGCTTGGCTGATACCTCTTTATTTACTCTTCAAAAAGATGGTAACACAATTTTTGTTCTTGTATATGTGGATGATATATTGGTGACTAGCAGTAGTTCTAGTCGTACAACTTCCTTGATTCATTCTATGAGTTCCGTGTTTGCCATCAAAGCTCTCGGCACTCTCCATTATTTTTTGGGAATTGAAGTTATTTCCACAGATTCTGGTTGCATTCTGTCCCAAGCAAAATATGCAACAAATCTTTTGGCTAAAGCAGGGATGACACATTGTAAGCCATGTGCATCTCCTTCCTCTCTTAAACCCTTTGTTGGTTCTGATACTCCATTTAATGATCCGATTTTTTATCGAACTATTGTCGGGGTCCACAATACTTGACTCTCACTAGACCTGAGTTGTCTTTTACAGTGAATGTTGTGTGTCAACACATGCATAACCGCTTTCATGGTTACTTTGCAGCTGTCAAAAGAATTCTCAGGTATATTCAAGGAACTTTGCACTATGGTCTTTACTTTACAAAGGGGTCTCTATCTATTTCGGCTTTCTCAGATGCCGATTGGGCAGGTGATTCACTAGATAGAAAGTCTATTGGTGGTTTTTGCATTTTCATGGGCTGCAATCTCGTTTCTTCGTCGGCAAAGAAACAACCGAATGTTGCTAGATCTTCCACTGAAGCGGAGTATAAGGCTCTTGCTAATGTTGCTGCAAATCTTCTTTGGCTACAACAGTTGCTCAAGGACTTGTTTGCTTCTTTCTCTGGTGTGATAGCATCTATGCCATCTCTCTTGCATCTAATCCTGTATTTCATACTAGAACTAAGCATGTAGAGGTTGATTTTCACTTTGTTCGAGAAAAAGTTGTGCAACATCAGTCGCAGCTCAAGCATCTCTCTTCCACAAATCAAGTTACTGGCAATATGATTAAGGCTCTTTCTTGTGTTCGGCTTAAGCTTCTGTCATCCAAACTGATGCTTGTTCCAATACCAGCCTCAATTTGAGAGGGGCTGTCAAGTGTAATATAGTAGTTAGTTAGATATTAGTTAGAGTAACTATTTTGGAGTTAGAGTAGTTGAGTACAGCTGGATATTAGTTGGCAAGAGAGGAAGATGTATATATAGGAAATGTTGTAATACAAAACAGAGTGAAGAATTACAGCACAGTACACTTTGTTTTACACTTTCCTCCACCCACATAGGCATGAAACACCTTGAGGACATATGACAGTAAGTTTGCCTTCCTTTTAAAACCCAAATCGTTGGTATTAATTTTCTTGTTAGCAATTATCCATGTAAACACTTCAATCTTAAGGGGCGGGCAAGCATCTCATATCATTGCAAGCATTTGGATTGTCAATGAGGGAGTCAAAATATAACTGATACGAAAACAACTCAGAAGAATTAAGGGATCCAACCTATTATCAATAGAGTCAGTAGACAAGGAGCTCTAAAGCAATAGTTTTAGGAGTCTGGGCTGGATGAAATAGTTGGGGACGCTTTTGCTAACCCAAAAGTGGAAAGATCAAGGAAAAGGTTGTCACGGCACCTGTAGTCGGATAGAGAACTTATCGCAATGTCCGCAGACCAATTTACGAATCTAAGCTTTATATCGAGTTTAGGTAAGAGCCATCATGTTATGATATAACAGTACAGATTGAATGGTAGCTTATATTAGTTGGACAACATAGTGACTACCCAGATTAATCCCTTGTTTTAGTCCCTTATGCATAATAACTAATTATGGACAAAATTTAGTCCAATTCAAAGGTGTATTACCCATAAAACATGTCAAAAATCTGCTGGTATTGCATATCTCAGCTCCTGATTGGGATATCTAAAAAGTTTGACTTTTAAAAATATCTTTTT
>JAOTRH010222855.1:0-10456 GCA_034768845.1 Heliamphora exappendiculata
GGTTTCTTTAATGGAGGGGACTAATGCTTGGCACTTGGGACCCATTCTTGAGGGGTAAATTTCTGGATACTTGTAATCATTCGCCAAACCATGAGTATTGGTTAAATCAGAGTACTTTCAGCTAGAGTCGAACTTGATATCTGGTTGTATGTTTGCTTCGACCTTGCTTAGATTTGTTTGGTTTGGTTATTTGAAAATTGGCTGCTCTTTTTGAAACATGTTTTGTCCCCTGTAGCATTTATTACCATCAACTTAAACCTTACAATTTCAAGCTGTTTATGTTTTTCCGTTTAGTTACTAAATCACATTTTCTTGTATTGCTTCTTGTCTGCTTTTCTTTTTGTCCCAAAGCAGGGAAAACATCCGCAGAGCCTTTCCCATAGTCCCAAGGCAAGAACAACCGGATTCACACTTGCTACTGGACAGGGCTTGCCTTCAGATTCTGCTATCGCAAGCCGTTGGTTCAAGCCGGAGGTTGACACGCCCTCGTCAATCCGTTCGATTCAGATCGAGGAAAGGGCTATCAAGGATCTTAAGCGCTTTTACAACACCGTTAAGATCGTCAAAAATCAGTCTTAATACACCATGTGGCATTTGCTGAAAGGCATCAATATTAGTCCTCCTGCGCCCCCACTGCACCCCACCTCCTTTTCTTTCCCCATTTCTTTTATTGTTTATTTTTTTGTTCTTTTTTGTTTTTGTAAATTTGACTGTACAGATTTGTGTACATTAATCTCCTTAGTCCGTACAAGGTAGACATTTTTATCCTTTTTATCTGAAGTTATACAGACTTTTTACCTTGTATACACTTTCTTATGAGCATGGACTCCCTCCTGCACAAAGGAAGAGAAAATTTGGAGGTGTCTGGCAATGCATTTTCTTCTCAATTTTCAGATTTTATAACTGATAGTGTTTGACAACTCACTAATCTGTTTGTAGCTATTGAGAGAATCATCACATCTTTTAACACAATGTAAAATTTAGAATTTTTGCTCTAAAATTATTTTTTTATTCAATTATAATTTATAAGAAATTAGTTTTAGTTATGTAAAACACCATCATTAGGTGGTTTGGACTTATCTGTTGGGTGTGTTTATAATTTGTGAAGTCATATAATTAGAATTTTATTTATATGTATTTGAGCGAGCTGAGGTCATGAATTTATAAGAATGTCAAATTGTGTTGAGTTTTATAATTATATATGAGTTATGATTTTAAGGTTTTAAGTTTTGTCTATAAATAGAAACTTTATAATTTTAGTAAGTGCGTGGAAAGTTGAATAAAATGGGTAGAGATATAAGAAAAAACGATAAGCAAGGAGTCTTATAATTTTTTATACATATGAGAATTTCATGAAAAATCAGTACAAAAGTTCTAATAAATTAAATTTGTATTATTGTTTTACAATTTAATAATATTCAATTTGTAGATTATATTTTTTTGAACATTTAAAAAAAAAATAGCGAACAAATTTTTTTTTTTTAAAAATTATCCAGCAAAAGCATTATACATGCAATAAACAACTATAATAAAATATAAATTATGATATTTAATCATTCAATCTTTTAAAAAAAATTATAAATTAAAAGAATAATACAAAAAATAACAAGTATATTAAAATTGGGGGTTTTAATTTTTGCTAAAAAATTGGGGGTTTAAAGCCATTACCTTTGGTGGTTTTGTTTTAAGGCAAGGCTTGAGTAACTATTGAGTAGAAAAATGAGAATCGTTTCAAGACTTGGGTTATGGTACATGCTTGGGTGTTGAAATATTTTTGATTAAGGGCAATAAAAAATAATTTGGTTTAATCAAATGATGAATTACTAATCATCAACATTTGCAACTGAAATTTTAGTTCTAGGTGGAGTCAAGTTAGGCGAGAATTTTTTAATTTGATAGATGATTAGTAATCAATATAATTCAACGAGTAGTTGGAGTGACAGTAGATGCCTCGACGAGAAGGTGTTGTGCATGTCGGTGTATAGAAAAATGTCACGTTGGTTCATGTGTGACAGATTGATGACAACGGTATAATCGACATCGATATTAGTTATCTTTAAGGTGGTTTGTAAAATTCAAACTAAAGTAAAGATTGTTGGGTGTATCTTTTATTTTGTAAACCTATATGATTAGAATTTTATTTACACATATTTGGTTTGGGTTGGTCATGAATTCATAAGAAATTCAATACGTGTAGAATTTGATAATTACATGTGGGTTAAGGTTTTAAGATTTACTTAAAAATAGAAACTTTATAATTTTCGTAGGTGTGTAGATAGTTGAATTAAAGGGTAGAGACGTAGAGAGACACAAAAAAAATAATAAGGCGGGTAAACTTTTAAATAGGAAAATAAGATTTGTTTCAAGATTTAAGTTGTGGTTGTGAGTTTTGGAGTAATTTTTGTCTCATGATTGTATATTATACGGTTATAGTGAATTATCTTTTTCAAATATAGATGCATGTAAGTCGAACAATATAAATATTTGTATAATCTTTTCTTTAATGAGTGCATGAATACATTTTTATTTGCGTTTAAGAATTAGTGATTTAATGCCAACTCATTGGTCCTAATAAGGCCACACATTTATAAGGGGCTTACCATCAAGTTATGTGTTGCTTACCATCGAAGTGATGGATTTGAGAATGGCTGTTGATTAGTACGAGACCAATGGTCTCGGTTTGCCCCTTGGATTCTGATCATACCAAACACAAACAGAAATCAGAGGCCTATAGAGTGGGTAGTAATTGATGTACCAGGTATAAGGTATGGGCAGTGTACTCGAATTTGTCAAATTATAGATGGATGCAACTTAGACCATCGTGCGAAGTTGCGGTCTCTTAGGGTCAGATTGGCAATTGCAACACTTGTTTTTTTTAAATTTTTTCGTTTAGCTGAAAACGTAAAAAGAGTTTGATAAAAAAATAAAAAAAAAGTCAAAACTTTTATTTAAAATACAAATTTTTATAATATTCTCTTTAAATTTTCATTTCATTTTGAAAGAAAATAATACCATTGATACTTATCTACCATCAATGCTAAGCATGTATAATTGTTTGTTTGTTTGTTTGTTTGTTTTTTTTTTTGAAGGAGCATGTGTAATTGTTATAATCAATTATAAAAGTTATGATTATTCTAGAGCCAGGTTCCAAATCCAACTAGGATCCATCACAGATGGGACAACGCCCATGAAGTATGTTAATGTCTCAGGACTTTGATAAATATTCAAATCAAATTAGATTGGCTCCCCACTAACGTGAATGCCTGGAGAAATCATCAAATAGTGTCAACATTGCTTCGAACGTTGTGAAACGGAAGGTATTGGTAGCATTCCATCGCTACTTTGCTTAAGTTGTCATCTACGCTCAATTATTGTTGGTGGAGTCCAGCATCGGATAAATTAGTCGAAACCAGCACCATCAACTAGAATGTGGCTTTAAGTAGGAAGAGCCCGACACCACTCCAAGGCCTTTCCTGACCCACCAAAGCCGCCAATGTGATGCCCAGCCTGCAACAGGAAGAAGCTATTATTACAAACATAATAAAAGAAAAAAGAAGCAAAGTGAATAAAGCATGTTTTGTGTTCAAACGCAAATATACGCGTGTTAGGAATATATACTAAAAGTCATATTTTTATTTAATAAATTTTGGTATTTATTTTATTTATTAATAATTTTTTATTTAAATTTTAATAAGAATCTGTATAAGTAATATTTGCACTTTATTATTTATTTAATGTGATACATGTGCATTTTTTATTCAACATAATAGGTGATGTGATGTGTAGTTTTGAGTTTACGCACAAAAGATCAGATTATCAGTTTTCATAGAATATAAACTTTTTGTTCATGGTCTTAGATAGAATTGAATACACAACTGGCAGAACTGTGGCATACTATTTTGATAGGTTTGTCTTAATTATGGAGAATGGTAGTTTCAACTCACTGTGCTAATACATTTGGAGTGTGAAAAATCATGTTTGTAGATTAATTTTCACTAATTGATTTTTCTAACCAAACAATGCAAACAAAACAACAACACAAGCAAATAAATCTAATCACACAAGACGCAGCGATACCGAGTAAAAACCACGAGTCCAATCAATGTCTAGAAAGATTAAGCACTGTATCAAGTTTTGATTACAAGAAATTTTACAAACCCTGTTGAATCCACAACTTACAATAGTAAGCCTATTCTTATGAAATCCACGTACATCAAACCGTGCTCGACCGCCGCTGAAATTTACTACTGAACTTTGATTGTTGACAAAATCCACCACGAGACTTAGAACTCTTGAGAATCCACTCAAGAGACTCTACGATTTCGAATAGAACATTGAAAGTTTGGTTGCTTGATGATGTGCCTGATGGCATGGAAGCTGTATGATCATCAAGCAAATTTAATATGAAAACTCCGAAATATCATCTTTAATGAAGACACTTGAATAACTTTGTAGCTTTTCCATTAAACAAAGGTTACCTTGGCAGCTAGAGAATAATTATAATTAAGAGAGGTAGCCACATGAAGCCCTAGTAGTCTCTTAAATAGGTAGATACTCAAAAACCCTAGTAGTCTCTTAAAACATACTAAAAAATCGCGAAACCCTAGCTAATTATAAAATAGTTTCGCGTACGAATTGTTTTTATACTAACTGTATAAAATAATTCATATCTCATGATTATTATGAGTGTTTATACCATTTTCTCAAAATATTTAATTGATACATATATTTAGTATTTATTATTTTGATTCATAAGAGAGTAAGATCTTATATAGGTCAATAAGCTCAGTAAATTGGATAACAACATTATGTGTATGGTTAAAATTAATTATTAATGGAATTCATATCTCAGTATAGGACATGATGATATCCTCTTAAAGAAATTTATAAATTTTGATTATGCTAAACTCTGCAGGTAAATTTTGTATCAAACATATCAAATAAGTTAAGTGAAAATTCTTAAAGAAATTATAAGTAATCCATTAAATAAAATTGATAATAATTTAATTTAATTAATGGGTATATGTAATTTTAACCTGAGAAGATATAATAATTCAATATCATGGAGCTTGAATTTATTTTTTGAGACAAAATCGAAAGTGCAATTATAATTCTTTAGTGATAAAAATTATAATTTATGGAATTATGAATTTAATTCGAATTGAATTAGGTTTTCGTAATTACATAAGGAGCATGAGTCATATTTACTCTTCAAGTGCCTACTGTAATATATTTATATGCAGTTAAGCCTCTCTAGCAGCTAGAATTGTGATATTTTCATGATATCAATAGGCAGCCAAGTTAGGGTTTAGGTCACAATTTTGTAGCTCACACTCGGTTCGTGATCAGATATACGAGAATATGACAAAAGACTAGAGGTGCAGTCGATTTCCTATATGTGTGCATCAATCTGGCAGTTTTCTATTCGAGTGTTGAGACGAGATCAAACCAGAGAGATCTCAAAGGTATAATTCTTATTCTGCCGAGTTGGGGTTTTTTTCAAGTTCTCGTTTTTTTTCTAATATAATCTGAATGCACTGTCATTGGTTCCTGGAATTCTGTTTCCCAACAGTGGTATTAGAGCCTATTCGATATTGCATATGGATTAAATCGAGCCATGTTGTCCGTAAAAATTCTTCCATGCATGCTATGGGTTTCGGGTAGAACTAGAAATGCGCTAACTTTTGTTTTGCAGTATTCTATCTTGGTATTATGGCCACACGGATTTTATATTTTTTGTGTGATTGTTTTTCATGATATTTATTTGTGTTGGTTATTATTTATTTCAAATTCAGTAATTTGCAAACTCCTGTTTGGAGGCATGGGATCTGTTGTAATAATATTTTTCGTAGTATATGAATGTGAACTTCTGATGTGGAGCCATATGATCAATATTTAGAACTCTAACAAGTTTGATTAGTGAATAGAAGGTCTTAATATGGTGAACAGTTGTTGATTTTAGCTTGTTGAAGACATAAAACAATCGTGGTAAGACAGTGTTGTTTTAACGCAGATCCAGGTTGAATCCCGAACCGCTACTGGCAAACGAGGATAACTCGGGATTAAGATGCGACTTGAAAAGCCCTGATTTTCTTATGACTCTAATGGCCAAAACTTTTGTTTAATTTTTTATTCATATGTATGTTTAATCCTTGGAGAACATGGATAATTGACTTTGACCTACATCCCATGTTTAGCTATGTGTTTAATTGTTTATATATGCGCAACTAAAAAATAAAAATAATTTTTCTTTTTAAAATCTTATTTTTTTTTTATAAATTATGAGAATTTAAGATTTTATTAATTACACATATATTTTAACACATAAAAATGGAATAATTCGGAATTTTTGTAATGTGTTATCTATTTTGAATATAGAAATTTTCAAAAGTAATATTTTTTATAACCCTCACAAAATCTTTTTAATAACTAAGGGGATGAGAAAATTTATCATGTATACATTCTACGATCTCCATCAATAGTTTGTAAGTTATATAATTAATTTTGTGTGTTGGTGTTGGCATATTCTTTCCTATCAAACAGAATTAAATTATAAAGTAAACCTTTTTAAGGGATAATTCAAGATAATTGTTAGTGTATATCATTTCACTATTTGAAGGGTTCATTGTAGGACAAATGATTTGGAATTAAGTAACGATCTACATTTGAATATAAATAATAGTATACCCTATATATGAGTTACTGCTATTATTTATGAGAATAAAGTTAAGCAAGTTATTTAATTTTACTTGGTACGACCTGTTGCCTAGACAGTAAAATTAATAGGCAATGACATGTCTGGACAAATGATGAATAGTAGACGATTTTCCCATCGAGGCATGCTATTCATGATGTGCCAGGTTCTTGGCGAGGTTCTTTTTTAAAAAAATTGGTAGAGGGAACCAAATTTAAAATAAAATTCAAAATTTTTCTTTACTCATCATAATTTTTTTAATTATATGCCTCTTAAAGATTTAAAATGACTTTCAATCCACTTGTCACTATACTCAAAGAAAACAATTGATTGGATCAAATTATATTGACTAGAAAAGAAATTTGGATATTATTCTAACTCCAAAAGAGTATAAATATGTGCTTACTGAGATTTGTCCACCAAAATCCAATGAGGGGGAAGCCGAACAAGAAGCCTAGCTTTATCGGAAGTGGAAAAAGGATGATTAGATGACGGCGTGTTATATTTTGGCATCTATATCGAGTGTTTTATAACATCAGTATCAATCTATACTAAGTGCCTATGGCATAATAATGAATCTCAAAGAAAGATTTGGGGATCAGGATTGTGCCACTAGGTAGGTGGATCGGGATTGTGCTACTAGGTAGGTGGCCATGAAATCTCTGATGAACACAACTATGGGATGATGGGACCCAGTAAGAGATCATGTTTTAAAGATGAGATCGGCGGTGAGACCCAGATTGATATCATACTCTAATCGCTGCATGATTCCTTTAAACAGTTCTGCCTCAATTATAACATGAACAAACTATATTTTACATAGGTAGAACTACTTAAAGAACTTGAAGAAGCTGAGGGTGTCCTTAGGAATTTAGTTATTGCTTTTGTTGCTAAAAAATATTCTACTTCTAAGCCGAAAGGAAAGAAAAAGAAGAAATATTTTCAGAAATAGGTTGTAGCTCTTGAGGCAGTTCGTGGACCTCAAGTTGGAGTGAAAAAACCCAAGGGCAAATGTTTTCACTACAACCAGATAGGACACTAAAAAAAGTAATATCCAATTTATCTCAGTAAGGTTAACAAATCAAGGTAAATTTCATTTTCATTCACTAGTTATTGAGACATGTTTAGCTGTGTTATCTACTAGTACATGATGTGTAGTTATGGAAGCTACTAATTATGTTTACAATTGATCTTTGTAGGGGTTCTAGAAAATCAGGTAGCTAAGTGATGGATAAATCTATCTATGTATGAGCAATAAGACGAGCAGCAGTAGTTGCAGTATGAGATAGTACTCTCAATTTTGGTAGATATAGAATTTTAATTTTAAAAGAATGTCTTTATGTAGCTCCCATTTGATGGAATTTTATTTCAGTTTCTAAATTGGTATAGGATGACTATTTAATTTATTTTAATAACTCAGTAATTATTATAGTTAATAAGTATTTTATTTGTTCTGGTTCATTGGTGGATGACATTACTCCTATCTCTCCAACACTATAACTCAAAGGATTAAATGACACTAATAATTTACCATGTCAGAGGAATGAACCTTTTGAAATGAACCAAATGAATCTTTAGCACATACACCTAGGTCATGTCAATTTAAAACAAATTACAAGACTGGTCGAAAATGGACCATTAGGTTCGTTGGAAGTGAGGGCATTTCCAATATGTGAATCCTACTTAGAAGGAAAAATGACTAAGCAACCTTTTTCGACCAAAGGCTATTGATGTGTGTCGTACCGTACCAAAAATAAATATTTATAACTTAACTAAAAACTACTATAAATAAAATAGTGGTTAAGATCAGGTATCGTTCTAACATGGATTATTAGGCTTAATCGCAATTTCTTACAACAAAAGATCGATTCGATTATTTAATCAAAAGGATGGTTGTCTTTTTATTTAACTAAAAGAAGAACATAAATAAAATCGAATTTAAAAACTTTAATCGATGGAAAAAGAGTATCCTAGGGTTTTGAATCTATCCTAAACAAACAATTTAGATTTGTTATGATTTATCAACCTTCTCACGATTCAACTTAACCTTGCTCTGGCTATAAGCCTGAATCGGGTGATCAAGAAAAGATTATTTGATCAGAACCTGGCAAAACCTATCTTGATTGACACGAGTCATTCGCGTAAAACTCGGCACGATCTGTCCCATCATAATATAGATTTTCTCACGGTTGACATAAAATACGATATTAAAATAGTTGTATAATCTCGCAATCACAATCAAAGAAAGAAAAAGCGAAAACTGAATGAAGCGATAAAGTTCATTGATTAAAATTCAACGCCTAGGAAAATCATACAACAAGTTGAGTCAGTTATTGAAAGAAACTAAAAATCTCACTATACGCTAAATACCTGGCTAGGGTTTTATGGAACCCTAGGAAGAAGAATCTAGCCGCTCATGTTGCGGCTATAATCTATGAAAGCTGAAGAAAATTCATTGTTCAGCCATCGTTCTCATTGTCTCGTTATCTCCCAAACCCTGGCCGTTGTCTTATGTGCCTCTTTTCACTCAAGATGTAGATATCCTCTTTTTCTTTGCCTAGCAGTCTTTTTATAATGCTTCCCATGCCCTAGGTTTTAAATTTTTGCACAATTGATCCCTGCGATCCGTCCGGATGAGATGTCTTTGGGAAAAATTGTTTGGACACTTGTATGGACAAAATTGTTATGTTTATAATCGTGTGGACGAGTGTCTGGATGAAATTGTCTGGAATGTATTATTCTCTTTTCTCCTGTGTTTTAGTCTGCTCTTCCACATTCTTGCCTTCTCTGATGCTAGAGCTAAAATACTAGTAAAAACAAATTATTTAACATAAAATCAATGGTTTGCTAAGGTAAATTATAAGATTTGAACGGTGTATTTATGAACTGATCACACCCCTCAACTTATATTTTTCTATTCCTCAAACAAAGCAAAAGAAAAGAAAAGAAAAGGAAAGAAAAGAAAATACTGCCTACACCCCACACTTACTTTTAAAAATGTAAGTTATAACTATGAACTTTCTACCCTCGACAATTAATGTGCATCTTTTTGGTTACTTCAATATTTACAAACAACTCTCTATGAACTCAGTGTGTGTGATCTCAGCTACTCACTTTGGTGTTGTGCTTTTAAATACGCAAAGTTTGAACTTCTATAAAAAATACGCCTAAACTTCAATTCTCACTCAGTATCCACTCACAATTGAACACTCTAAAATAGGTTTAAAATATGGGTGCACTCATGGTATGCGGTAAAAATTATTTTAAGCAATCGAGATATCTCGCATACTTAAGACACGAAGAGCGTTAAAATCAAAGATGACTCTTAATCTCGTGGTTAGAATACCAATTGTTGAGAATATGTAAAGAATACTCCACTTATCATTTCTTGTCAATTCTTTCCAAACATCAAACTATCTCATTCCTAGGATCAAACAGGGCTTTTCTTTTGGTTGTAACATAAGGTGAGGATGATGTGTATTTGAGTTAGGGTTGTGCATTTTTGATGACCCAAAATAGGTCATTAGCTAAGTACTACTCATTTCTGCCCTTCATTTTTTTGTGCATTCACCACCCTAAGGATACTTTTTATTGTGCACAAGATGTTTCTATATTTTTCCATTTACCTTCTTTTTTTTATTGTAAAATATATTTTCACCTTTTTATTGCTGATTGTATTCTTCCAGTGTAATCACTGACCTGTTTACAAGACATTAATGGGTATAATAAGAGAACAAAAAATGACTTACATTAAACGACACA
>JAOTRH010222866.1:0-10455 GCA_034768845.1 Heliamphora exappendiculata
ATATACGCGCGCGAGTGAATTTAGTCATTTTATAAAGAAGAGGTCAAATTTTCAACCATATGCGAATTGACTAGTTGATTTTTATTAATGTTTCGAAATTGAGATTGGACCGACTGGTTTAATCAGTTGAACTGATGCCCGGTTTGACTAACGGTCCGAATTAATCCATTAAACTGTAAAATATGAAAATTATTTTTTAAATGAAAATCGGTCAAACCCACGATTGAACCGGTAATCCGGTAGAATCGATCTCGGTTCACTAAAACTGCTCGGGTTTCAAATTTCAATTTAGAAATCCTATTTTTTTTAATTTTCTCAACTTATTTTTTTTTATAATTTTATCAACTTATTTTTTCAAATCTTCAAGCAAAGAAAAAAATATTTATTATTTTTTTTGAAATAATTGTGATATAGTAAACTTTAATACTTTATGCTTTTACTTGGTTTTTTTTTTATATTTGTCACTTATGCTTATTTTATTTTAACTTGAGGATCATGGATGCTATAAATTTTGATTAAATGGATGCTATAAATTTTGATTAATTTTGTTTGAGATTCTAATTATTTAATTAGAATCATACTTAGATCAAGAGATATTTTTACTTTTTTTGAAATATAAGTTAGATGTTATTTTTATTTAAAATTAATAATTTTAAATTATTAATTATGTAATTATTATATTTCGATTCGATTTCAGTTGAACCGATAACTTCTTCATTATTTATTTTTGTAATTGCTCAATGATACAATTTTTAAAACATTAATTTTTATCATCTAATCCTCCCAACAACAAGCTCACCTTCTTGAACTACAAAAGTAAATTTGAATTTGTTCTTTCACATCGCTAACCACTGTATATATTCTTCAAAAACCACTGTATATATTCTTCAAAAATCACAAAAAGAGAAGAAAAAAAAAAAAGCAAATGTTGAGGGTGAAATCGTCATTTGGGTCAAAGGGCAAATTCGTCATATGGTCTTGTTATTTGTCAAAGCAGCTAAACGCCCATGCAATTCGCACAATGCACGTTTCCTAAATGCCTATTTTATAGATAGGCGCCGCATGAGTCTAGTCGGTCATAGATAGTCTACATCCCCACCTCATCTACTTGGAAAGGCAGGAGAGATGCAAGGATGTTGTATTTTGTTTTTATTTTTTATTCAGTGAGTGTTTGTGATGCTATTTTATTTTTTTATTGAGCGAGTGTTTGTTACGTTAGAATTAATAGTTTATAAATTATAATTTATAATAAAAATTATGTATATTTAAAAAATATAATTTATAATTAAAATTAATAATAAAAAATTAAAAATTAACTAAAAAAGCTTGACCGAACATCCCAATGATACCAGAAAAGAAAAAATAGAAAAAAGTAGTAGGTATAATAAAAGTATAGATATGGTAGAATTCATAAACTTTAGAAAAGTAATACTAGTAAAAGGGTGATAAATAAAAATAACAATTAATAAATTATTATAATTAAAATAAATAAACAACAAAATAAAAATAAAAAATAAATATATTGGCCATGTTTGGATAACGTTATTTATTTGTTTATTAACTTATAAATTAAAAAATAAATCATGTCGTTTAGGTAACGAAACAAGCTAAAAATAAAGAATAAGTAAATAAGCAAATAAGTAAATAAGTAAATAAATTCGTTTGGGTAGCCAAATAAGTAAATAAGCAAATAAGTAGGCTTATAAGCCAAATAAACTTATTTGGATAACTAAATAAATAAATTAATAAATAAATAAATAAATAAACTCGTTTGGATAACTAAATAAGCAAATAAATAAATTTACCCAATTAAAATGGCTTAAATAAAATTTACCTTATTTGTTGATAAGCAAATAAATAAATAAGCAAACCACCTAAACATGGTCAATATTTTTATATTTTAGCTTATTATATTAGAAAATAAATTATACATATATTTATAAAAATAAAAATATTTATTTTATATATATAAAATAGAAACATCTAAAACAGGATGTTGTCGCTCAGGCAAAGTCATCCATTGCTTCCTTGCCTGCCTTCTTCTCGTGACTCTGCCTCTCTCTCTCTCTCTCTCTCTCTCTCTATCTTTCTCTCACGTGGAATGCGTGCCATTTTCAGAACACGACCCCACTCCCTGCACCTATTGACCCTTTCTCCTTTATCTCGCGCCCCTCATAAATCCCCTCTGTCCCCTTTGCCTCTGAAGCATTTATATTCTCACCGCCCCACCTTCAAGTTCAACACCATTGAAAAGCGTTTTCGAACCAGAAAACAATTATGTCAAGATCTGCTGTAGAACTCGATTTCTTCCGGATGGAGAAAGAGAGCTGCGCCAAATCTCAAGCCAAGAAGCTCATCGATCGCCGAAGAACCTTTCGAGGTTCGCACAAATTGATGTTGTTATAGTCCTTTTTTGTTTTTCTTTGCTCTCTGTGTTTTCGCATCTCATCCCCTATGTATGGTGTTTACATTTCTCTCAGATATTCAAAGTGTCATTTCGAAGATGAATCCCGAACTCCTGAAGACCGTGATTGCCTCCGGCTCTGTTGAACAGTACTCCGATGTCGCAAAATCATCCGAGAATGGCGACCTGTCGGCCTCAAAGCCTTCGTTTTCCGTTCCGTCGACACCGAAACACGACGAGAGTCTCTTTCCTGCTTTGCCTCTTCTCTATTCTCCTTCTGCCTTTAGGTATTGAAACATTTTCAAATAGTTTACCTCTTTCTGTTTGTCTTTTGTTATTCATGTGTCAAGGAATCGGAATGTATATGATGACATTGACGCTCTGGTTTTCCAGGAGCAATACTAGTGGTTCAAACCGCGCTCCTGAAACCACTCCTTTGACGATTTTCTACAACGGATCCGTCGCCGTTTTCGATGTTCCCCGGCACAAGGTTCGTCAATAATTCAACGTTCGTTCTTTTTGGTTTCTTTAGTATTATAAACTCTACTAATTGACTGAAGCCGTTAATAATCGTTCAGGCAGAGAACATCTTGAAATTTGCTGAGGAAGAAGTCTCCAAAACTGTTGATTCAGCAGATCCGAAACTTGCTGTGTCTTCTTGCGATCAAAACCAGATTCTGGATACGCTCAACGGAGGTCGGTCCCCGTCGATTTGGGTCTATTTTCATTTATATATGTTTATTTTTGTGCGTGTATCTTTCAAGAATAATTATTCGTCAATATAAACATGAACTTTAGAAAGTAGCGAATCAATTCTATTTTCTTGGGGTGCAGATCTACCAATCGCTCGGAGAAAGTCGCTGCGGAGGTTTCTGGAGAAACGCAAAGAGAGGTAGTTCTTCAATCTAATCTTTTTGGCGGGCGCTCTGGGATTTTAAAATTCTATTAATAACATGATTTTTAAATCTTATTTTGTTCTAATTTCGGCTTAGTTTCAAGTACTGGTTTATTTGTTTAGTCTAAGTTCCTTATTTTTGTTTATATTTTTATTTATTTTGATCAATTTTTTACTTTTTGATTTTGTTCATAATACAAGATTTTGACTAAAAATCAACAAAGTTCAGAAAATAAGAAAATAAATAAAAATAAATAAATTTATTTTACTTATTTTTTTAGTGATTTTTTTAAAATTTTTGATATCAATATAAATGGAAAAGTCAAGAAAAATGTTCGAACAGCGTATTTCAAGAAAATTTAGTCCGGAAGTTGTCATTTTATGAAAATATTAAAATATCATTCATTATTTTAAATTAACTCCAAGATTGTTGCTGAAACACGTAGTTGAGAAATTACAGAAAACAGTGTAGTATTTAAACATTTTATAATTGATCATAAATATCGTTATCTGTAGGTTTCACATGCATATATAATATCCAAATTTTAGTAAAGATTGGCACCTATTTTAGCCTTTAGGATGACTAATTATTTGATGCTTTTAGAGTATTATGTCATGCTTTTATTTGGTATTTTACTTAGGTTTCGTTTAGATAAATTATTTATTTATTTTATTTAGTTTCTAATAAATAAATTTATTTAAATAAATAAATAAGTAATATTTAAATCAATAAACAAGTAAGTCAATACGGAAGTTATCCCAAATATATTTACTTATTTAATATAATTTTACAAATATAAGCAAATAAATTAATAAGCATGTTTATACCCAAACGGATGCATTTTACATATAAGTCACTTAAAAGCCAATTATCATAGACGTACTTGTTTATTTATATTTTTATTTATTTTACAATAAACAAATAAGCAAATTACCCAAATAGGACTTTAATATTGTGATAATAAATTTTACATTAGAAATATGATAATTTATTTTTATTTTATAGTTAAAAAACAATAAATAATCTACCGTGTGTAAATTATAATGATTTATTTAACAAAAATACTATGTAGTGTAGTTTTTAGCAAAAATACTCTACATGGGAGGTGTTTGGCAATACTATTGTTAGTATTTTTTAATTTTTTGTTATAAATTTTAGTTATAAGTTATAATTTATTTTAAATATTTATAATTTTTTTTACAATTTACAGTTAATTTTTTTTTCTATTTTAGTTACAATTTATAATTTTTATTAAATATTTATAATTTATATTATAAATTACATTTTTAAATTACTTTACGACCTTATTTATAATTATTAAAAAAATAAGGTTAATTTATTTATAATTAAAAAATAAATTAAAATAAATCAAAAATTTCTAGTTAATTATAAATATTTTATTATCACATATTTTAGGATACGTGATTAAAAATAAGGTTAATTTATTTATTTTTAAATAAATTTATAAATACGTGATTAAAAAATTAATTATAAATATTAATTTTTAACCTTATTATTTTATTTATTTTTTGATTTATAAATAAATTAACCTTATTTTTGCTTATTTTTATAATTAATATTCTAATCAAATATTTATAATTAATTAATTTTTCCTTTACGACCTTATGATGATGTGTTAGGTAGCCAACTACGAAAAATTGTGACTCTTCCGTTCCGCGCATGTTTTGAATGATCTTCTTACGTATGGGTTTGGTAGCCTAAGTGCAGAAGTCACATAAGCATATTCCAAGATTCTACTATTCTAATCAAATTACAACTGCCGAGGTTTTAGCTCCTCTGCCATATGTTCCATTCACCCCATGGCGAATTCGAGCCTAAGAGTAGACGGTTAGGGTGATCTCTATATTTTAGGATAAACATATTCTGATCATTTCCTTATTAAGTACCAATTAATTTTATTTTTTGAATATATGATGTTTTCAATATACTTTATAAAAAGAATGGTTCAAATTATTAAAGCACGGTTTTGAATTGTTTGCAGGCTAACTTCGGTGTCGCCTTATGGTTGTTTGACTCACTACACGTTCTCGGACAAGAATACGTTGCAAAATTAGAGACTAGACAGAGAAAATGAAAAAAAAAGATAGCGACATGTGAAAAAGGCTGGAGAAGACTACTTCAATCTTTACGGAAGGTTGGCTGGGGCCGGCCAGACTTTGATTACTTTAGATGGTTCTTTTGTTTAATTGTTTCCTTACTTTTATTTTTTTCTAAAGTAGGAGAGGTTTGTGTTTGGCAAAACTTGTCTCATAACACGCACTTTCCTTCGTTCCTTTGCGTAGACTTGAAGACCACTCTCTTATTTACGACATTATTGTGTCTATACGAATCTTTGCTTTCTTTAATCCATTTGTTAAATATAAATGTGTTAATAATTGCTTCCAACTTTGTTTTGGCGTGATATTCTCTTTCTATTTCGAATAAATTTTTTTATTTTATCCGTTAGTTCGTTATTCGGTCTAAACTTATCAAGTCCATTGGACTAAAGTGAGGCCCAAACTTGATGCTCGGGTAGGCTCATTTCACCTAAGTAGTACTTGGACTGAGCTTGGGTATACTTGTTAGAACCGAACAATAAGGGCCCGGCTAATTCCAAAAAGTTAATAATAAAGAATTAGATTTCTTCATGAATTGAACAATTAACTAAATTATGTTAATTATGAGATTTTGATTAGGTTTTTTATTTTTAATTGGATATGAAATAAAAAGAAATGTTGTTTTTAATTTATTAATTTATTTATTTTTTGATTTCTCAACAACTAGTCAGAACAGTTTTGGTTTATTAGCCTTCTTTTAATTTAAATAGATCATTTGCATGTATTTTTTTATCGGATTCATTTATTACGTAGATTTTTTTATTGGATTCGTTCATTATGTAGAACTTGTTAAGCTTATTATTAATACAAAAAATAAAGTTGTTCGATATATGTAACAAGTGAATAGATTATACTTATTTACAAATAAGTGAATGGTAAATATATATATTTTTTGTTAAATAGTTAAATAAATATTTTTTAATCACGTAACTAAAGATACTAGATAAATTTTATTTTTTACATGAATAATAAACTCAACGAGTTTTACAAAATGAACGAATTTAATAAAAAAATATAAAAGTCCGTTAACCCACTACTAGCCCGCCCACGTGTTCATCGAATACGGCTTAAGTTTAACCATTTAAGTTAAAGCTTGGTCCACCACAAAAAATAAATCATCGAGCATGGTTTGTGGATGGGCTTAAGCACTAATAATGCTGGCCGGGCTAGTCTGACCCAGCCCGTTAATGACATTTAATCTCAAATTGCTGACGCTTAATCTCGAATTACCCATGGTAGTTGATAGTGCACCATGTCAATTGGCCGGTGCGCTGAAACCCATCATTAAACAGTCTTGATCATTCACCTATAGTTGGGCCATCTTCTCATTAAACAGCGTCCCCATGTCAGTACTATCGAGCTTGTCGACCAAATCTTCCTCTCGAAACTTCTCATCTTTCTCTTCTCCTTTTATTATCTTTTCCTCTTCTGAATCAAGCAACTGATAGCTGAAAAAGATCTCTAACCCTGGCAGCTTTTGATTGGTTTCCTCATCGATCCATGATTCTGGAAAGCCGCAGTATGAAAAATCTTTTCCTTCCTTGACGAAGTACCCATCGAGCGTTCCAGTATAATTGGCCTTCCATCCCTTTTTAGGCCCTTCTAAATCTTCATCCGTTGGCTCATACCCAAGGCTAAAACGGTGTAAAGTCGGCAATACCTGAACGGGTTTCGGGATTCCCTGCTGCTTAGGCCCTAATCCCATACCAGGGAAAAAGGACATTTTTCTCATCATTGTTACAGCCCGCGGGTTGATATACATTTCCTTTTCGTTCAACATCTGTATAGCCTGAGTTTCATCGAATTGAAAGCCACTGAGCGATACATCATTTTCACCATGCTGTAGTTCCAACAGAGTTGAGCCCTCTCCTCCTCTTGGGGGATGAATGCTATCTTCTCCGTGAATAGTCAGAATCGCCCCATTTCTTATCAGTTTCAGTTTCTGATGGATAGTTGATGGTACAACCTGGACACTTGGGTCATGCAACCAAGGTCTACCCAACAACAAGTTGAAAGACGCCGGTACGTCTAGTACATGAAACTCGATCGACGTTTCTAAAGGCCCTACTGATATCGCAAATGACACCAGTCCTAGTATGTCCCTCTTTGTGTTGTCATAAGCCCGGACTCTTTGATTGCTCGGTATGAGGTACTCTGTCTTTAGTCCTAAATAGAGTGCTGTTCTGAGTGGACATACATTTAACAGGCACTTAATAGTAATGTGCAGTGGTTTGTTGTGATTCCTTCCCTCGGTTGGAAGATCTTTATCGAAAAAAGAAATGACTTTTGGTTCTACCGCCGGTAGAATAAGTCCAATCAGTTGTTTTGGGTAGCGTCTATTGAAACGCTAGCTTTATTCAGAACCTTTAGCACAACTTGTCTGTGTTTATGCGAGGCCATCAGTAGCCCCGAGATGCTGATATTAGCTTGCATCTTCTTTAACTGCTTCAGCACCGCATCATCTTCTTCTTCATGTTCTTTTTCCTTCTCTTTTCCACTTGGTTGCCCATTTTCCAACTGGATTGGCTTGAAATGTCACCTGCTTCTGGTCAGATGTTTTATCCCCTCCTCGAGATCCCATAATCCTGTTATTGTGTCACTGGTCTATTGCATCTCGTTCACAAGCGGAGGGCTTTCGAATGCCCACAAATCACCTAAATTTGTGATTGCCATTCTTCCTCTTCTCTTCTCATCGTCTTCGATGGCCCATGTATTATCAATTTTTTCCCATATATCCTCTTCGATAAAGTCCACTTGTTGTTCCCGAGTGGCCCAAAAATGGGTCCATTCTGCTCCGTCGGATTTCAGCACAACTCTTACTAGCCAATAGCATTGCATTTCATCCACATATACCTCTTTCTCAAAAAGCTGGGGAAGAGTAACGCCATCGAGCACGTGACCAAACCCATATGGTCGGGCTGGGTAATCCAAAGGCCAATCATCTTCTTCGTTGCGCTCCTCTTCTTCCAGTTGAATAGCTGGAAATGATGTCTGATACCACTCCCAAGCACCATCATTCTATTCCTCCATCCTGTCTCGACTGCCTCTAACCACGATAAATAAGCATGCTGTCTGATCCTCAGTTACTGAAATATGAGGGCGTGGTAGGTATGCTGAACAGATGTACTGACTCGGGTCCTCTGATTCCCTTAGAGACATGTAATTTACCCCAGCTTGCCTGGAGTAGCGGATGGTGGCGGGATCACTTTGTTGTCAATGAGATTCCAGATCTCATGACGCAGCCTTATACATTTATCAGTTAAATGTACGTGACCTTGATGGAAGGCCCAGTATTGTGAAGCATTAAATCTTGGCGGTAGGGGATCAGGTACAGGCATGAGGTCCAATGGCTTGATAAGCCCTTTCTCGACGAGTCGACTCAGGGTGGTGGACAATGAAATGTTGAGGGGAGTGAACACCCTCCTTGGCCTCTGCTGCTATTGGCCATTGTCCGACTGATGGGTATTGTTGGATGGCTGGACATAAGAGGATGAGTTCAGCAGGTTTACCTCGTTCGAGTGAGACACGAGGTTGGTGGTGGCAGTCTGGTTTTGATTGTTTGCGGGGAAGGTCCTCTTGGGTTTCTGGCTCGGTTTGTCTTTTTCGATATTCCCACACTAGATTGCATCTTCTATCTGAACCCCGGCATCAAACAACTGCTCGAATGTGGAGAGTGACTGCGTGATCAAATAATGCTTTAACGGGGACTACAGATTCTTCACTACTATCCTCACTTACTCTTTCTTAGAGGAATAGTTTGTCATTTTGGCAGCCTTACCCCTCCATCGAGTCAGGAAATCAACAAAATACTTTCGGTTCTCATGTCGAGTTGTTTCGAGCTCTCTGGTGGTGACATCTAGTTGGACATTGTAGCTATACTAGCTAACAAATGCCGTGGCTATGTCCTCCCAGGTTCTAGTCTTCACTACGTCGAGGGAGAGGAACCATTTCTGGGCTGTCCTAGAAAGAGATTGGTGAAAGAGTTGAGCCTTCAACTGGTCATCAATTCCCATTGGTGATAGGGCACCAACATACATTCGGAGATGAATTCTAGGATCTTCGGTTCCGTCGAACTTCTCCATATCTGGCATTTTAAACTTTTTTGGTAGCTTAGCGTCTAAAAACAAACATAGTCCTCCCACATTTAGCAAGTATTCTTCGATTCCTTCGAATTTTCTAAGGATCTTCTCCATTCGATCTATTTTCTCAACCAATGCAGATTCTCTAGATTGAGTTGTATTTTCTTCCTCAACTATCACCTGATGAGGGACCCGTAGTGGTGGTGGAACAACTTGTGGTCCATCGGGGATCTGATTGTCATCCCAAAAGTCTTCCTCATTACCGTTTGGGTTATCATGACATTCATTCGATATTGGTAAATGGGCTTGAATTGCCCGAATCTGTGCCTGACATTGACTTTGAGCCTGAGTTTGTTGCTCCATGGCCCTCTGTATTTTAGTAATCGCTCTCATAAGAGCTGTTAAGTTCACCTCTTTCTCTGCTATTTCAGCTGACTGTTCAGATACTCTACGGAGTCTACCTATTACTGATCTTTCCTAGACACGTGTCGACTGTACTTTTTTTAGCCCAATGGTAAACTTACAGAGAAATCTAGATCCCAAAAGTCAGAATAACCAGTATCAAACACCTCTCGGACAAGCATTCTGACGACATATAGCAAATAACTCAAACACCAAAAATAGCAAATTATGAGCAAATAAACACGGAGACTGAAACAATGCCCCTATCGGTCACACACTGGCAGCATATCAATAGGACAACCTGGGATGACGGCTAAGGAGAAGATTAACCAGCTTCTAAAGGGAAGGATTATCTAAACGGACGGTACTTCGGTAAGAAAATAGAACTAGACTAAGAGGACCAGTTTAACCTAAAATTTTAAGAAAAACTGAACAGCATAACGGTAAGGGAAAAGAACTATCTTTCATGGGTATGACAAGTGTTAGCCCAAGTGCTTCATTAATTAATTTTGATGATTTTAATAATTTATTTTCTATAAATAAATGTCTTTAATTTG
>JAOTRH010222877.1:0-10454 GCA_034768845.1 Heliamphora exappendiculata
GTAAACATTCAGATAGCTCAAGTGGAATCTTGAAACTTGTAAAGGCTTGAAATACGCCCGGAAGTATTCTGAATAGTGAAAATACTCAAGGGAGATCTTGAGGAGTGGACGTAGGCTAGGATAAAGCTGAACCATTATAAACCACTGGTGTCTAGTTCTATTTCTCTATCACTCATCTTTTAATATTTGCATTGATTATATAATTGCATATCTTGCTTTATTGTAATATTAAAAGATTTCCGAAAAGGTTTTTTTTAAATTGCTCTTTTTTAAAGACCCAATTCACCCCCTCTTGGGTTGCCTAGATCTAACAGGAGGGTTAGGGTTTTCACATGGGGTTTGAATTTCTCTCTCTCCCTCTCTCTAGAGGGGAAAAGGAAGAGAAGAAAAAAATGAAAGGTTGGGTCTTCCACGTGAGCTACACTCATATATATATATAAATCCCAATTTCTCCAACATTCTAGAGAATTCCAAATGTTCCCTAATAGTCCGCTCGAGCGGACTCTCACCGCTTGAGCGGTGATCCCTGAAGTTGAATTTCATGAATTTTTTCAAAAACTCAACTCAAGCTTTAAACTTTTCTCACACTTTTTTTTTTGAATCTTTCCATTGATACACCGATATCAATATCATTTGTCACTAGTTACCTTAGTTTTCACTCTCACAAATTGTTAATTCAAACGTTAATGAATAAAACTTTACAACCCCCACATCCAAATTTAATTTTGTCTCCTTCCTAAATCGAAAACATAAAATCATTAAAATAAACACGTATCGACCGTTACACCGTACGTTAGGTTCCCGTACATAAATGTTCTCGATCACCCCGACGTATAACGGTAGTTCAGATCAAGACGTGATACGGCTCAGGACATACATAGCCCAAAGTTAACATATCCAATACAATAATTCAAATGGCACAATTATGTTCCCGTACATTAGGTTCTCATACATCAGTGTTCTTGATCACGACGGCGTATAATGGCAGTTCGGCTCAAGGCGTGATACGACTTAGGACGTAACTATTGGAGGCAAAACTGCCAAGATCATTATTTTTGAAAATGATTAATCGATAAAAAATTAACTGGACGGGTAAACGCCGAAACGGGCTCCAAATAAAAATTTTGACGTCGAAAGATTAAAAAAAAACCCGTGCAACCAAAGTTAATTTAGAAGAATGCCTCTTGTAGATCTAATCTTCAACTACGACTTGATTCCAAGTTGAAGCTCCTGTTAGATCTTCTACTGTATTCCTTTATGCGATTCTCGAACGTAGTATGGGCTACGATCCTCCGAGAACTCGTATCGGCAGAACCCCGATATATTTTTTAAGTCTTGAAAAATAAAAATAATATATTAATAATGATATGAAAATTAATCTAAACTGGTTAAGCCTACCTGCATATATATAGGGATACAGCAGGGACCTGGGGGTTAATTATGAGTAAGACTTCTAGTGGAACACAGATACCTACGGGCGATTTCTGCAATTATGAAAAGACGCAGCAGTTTCTGTAATTTTTATAAAATACTGAATTACAGTTCACACCACTAAAGAACTATAATTGCACTCTGACCTATAATCTCAAAACCTTCTTGCATTGAGCTCATGTTATTAAATGCTTACCATTTCTCCCCACGTTAAGATTTTCGATACCCGCCAATTAAATTTAATTACTGATAATTTAATTTAATCGGCATCTTAAAATTTCTTAAGCCCTTCCGCTTAAGTTATTTGACTGCCGGATAATTAAATCCACCTGTAGGATTTGGCTCGGTCAAAACTTATAAGCATCCTTAAGGGGGTATCATCAATCTCGATCTTTCTGGACGTGAATTCCGTCAATAATTAATATTTGCTATATAAATAATACCGCTATCCAACTCACCAAGAATATAGACCCATATAAGATCGCATCCTCTAATGAATCAAAGAAACGAATATTAAATATACACAAATTAATAATTATTTCAGAATTAAGAGGATAAATACTATTCATAATAACCTTGGGGTGTGAATTAATTTATATAGTCAGTAGTAAGTACTAAATTAATTACTCCAAATACCCCGTTCAATACACACAAAGTGTACTAGCACAGAGAGTCGGAATAATAGACGACGCTATTATCTATTTCCCATAAGCAAGATAGGCCTACTAAAACTCTGTGCCACAGTCGTACCGATGGTATGTCCTTTTCTATCTAAACTGTGAACATAAAACTTATATTATGTAAGAACCTAAAATCTGGTCTTCAGTGTTTAATCCGTACTCTACACACCAGATTAAATATTATACAGAATATGGGACATCCATGCATCATAAATAAATGATATGCATACATTACTCATAAAGATTCTAATAAAATAGAAAACTAATTTTATTAAAAATAAAATTAAATACTAAAATCATGATTTTCAGTATACCAACCCTAACAGTAACACAGCTCAGGACATACATGGGCCAAAGTTATTCATACTCGACACAACAATATGAATGGTACCATTACGTTGCCGTACATCAGCGTTCCCGATCACTGCGACGTATAGCGGCAATTCGGCTCAAGATGTGATAGGACTCAGGACGTAATACAGCTCAGGACACATATGGCCTATTGTCAACACCCCCATCAACCAGGATTAACTGACCAAGATATAAAAACCTGCTTTTCCCCACATCAACCATATCAAGATACAACTTAAAAACATATAAGGGGAGTAACCTACAAATGCAAGTGACAATGCCTATGATGTGAAATATGGATCTCAAGAACCACTATCTATAGCATGGAAAAGTTCATGATACAACTTGCAATGCATAAGGTACAAGTATGTGAAGCACATGCTATAACTCTCAAGATATGGTTCAAATATGAAAGCATGGGTTCTAAATCATCATTCATTCACTTAGAAACATTAATCAACTAATTCAAATCAGTCATCATACAAAAACTCGGGTCTCATAGGAAAGGGTACTCAAACATACTCTTAACAAAATTTAAGGTCAAAAATTAAGTATTAAATTAAAAGAGCCGACAGGGTTTTGGGGTATCTAGACATGGAATCAAGCTATGATTTTTACATACCATTTAGATAAAAATATTTCCTACAACTATCATGTGTAACACTAAGGCCAAAACCTAAGGCAAATGGGTGAACAATTCATATTAATTAAAAATGGTTCAACACTTTTCTCAAAAGTTTACCAAACTAATGCTTCTATTGGTCTCGATTTTGGGGTATCATTTCAAGTCCAACTGAGCCCATTTTTTAGTATGTTCTAGTTTAAAAAGTCCCCTACAAGTTTCATGTTTAGAGATAATGGTAGCTGTTTAAAACAAGTTAGACTTTTTGGCCATTTTAAAAGGTAGGTTTTGCTAGCCACCAAAACTCGGCAAATTCGGTTTTGGACAGAGGGTTTGGAAGGATTTTGGGGTATCCTCCTAAGGCTTTAAGGTCTGATTTTTGGGAACCAAGTATTTAAATATGTTAGCTACAATATTCATGTAGACCACTTTTGGAATAGGTCACTAGAGATAGGGGTTTTGAACTATGTAAATATATGTGACAGAAGTGTCCCTTGAGGGCTAAAACTCAATAGAGACTTTCAAAGGGGTTTTGACCTACTAAAACTAAATATATTCTGCTCATCATTGGTGGGTAGATAGCTATACATGTTATCTACAAATTTTATGTTTTGACTAAAATTCGGATCTCACTTTAAAGTAGAGTTTTCAAGTCGGTGGTGTTGACTGGTCGAAAAATGACACACTTTGATAAAATTACAATGTCTTGAGTTCTACTTATGAAAATGTGTTGAAACCAACTTTGGATGAAAGATAACACAAAATGATAAATCTGGACATAAATAGCATGCTTAGATCAATTTTATACATTGAGTTATGGCATTCCAAAGTTCAGAGCAGAAACATCTATGTTCTCAAAAATCAAGTCTCTTAGGGTCTAAGTCTTGTACTTATGTTATGTCAAGTTTTTCTTTCATTTCTTGGCATGCTTGTGTTTTAGACTTTAATATCAATGATCCAGCACACTTAGAAGTCATCAAAATCAAAGATAACAACATACAACAACATCTCATATCACCCATAAACATAACAGCACCTAATTTCTAACTACGATGCCTTTTTGGTTTGATTTCAGTTATTGGTTCTTGGAGTGTTTAAAGGATGTGCTGGGGGATATTTTGAGGGATCTTAGACACAAGGTTTAAAGATTTTACTTACTTGTTTTAGGACTCAAGGAATGGTGGTATGGAAGGACTTAGCTTTAGGAAAACACCTCTTGCTTCTCCTTGGCTCCTTATTCTTCTTCTCCTCCTTTTTCTCCTTCAAACTTGTATAATACTTCAAGAACACTTAACCAAGCCATTCTCTCTCTATATGCATGAAATTATGAAGGGAAGAAGAGGGTGTTTGGTTTGGTTTATATAGGAGAAGGGTTAGGAAATAAGGAGGGAACATAAGATTAATTAATGTACTTTTTTTCTCCTTTCTTCCTTACACATCACATGGGTTGAATTGATATGAGTTGACATGTTGTAACTTTTGAGGCATATACATCAGATATGGGGAAGGAAAATACTTCTAGTAGCTATTTTGGGGACAAAAACCTGACCCCACATCAATCAAGGGGTTTTGCATTGGTTTGCATGCCCGTTTGTGTAAGAAAATACATTAAAATTTAATTTGATGTATTTTTTTGGTGTCTTTTCCAACTTAAACCTATTATTTTAGTATTTTTATGATAAATATAGTATTTTCATGTATTATCATAGCTTTCATAGCAATTGATTAAATAGATATAGTCTTTTAAGTCAAATTAAGCTATTTTGACAATATGTGACTTTTTGACTTATTTTGTTGTGTATGAACTTCAATAATGATTTGTATACTTTTGTTAACTTATAACACTATATTATTACGTATATTGCTTGTTCAAGAAATATTAAATGCTTAATTTAATACATTTCTCATCTTTTTAAGCTAAAAAGAAAGCAAAATGTCACTTTTCGGCACTCTTCCCAAGGTAGTCGGCCATTAAGGGGTATTTTTGGTATTTTTGATGTTATTTTGTCTTTTACTGCTTAATTATTCTTAAATCATTGATTTAGGATATCCATATGTCAAAATTTAAATTTTTAAGACTTTTTACTGTAATAGGGACAAAACGGTCATTTTACCCTATTTATGAGGGTTTTTGATTTTTAATTCATTATTTCATGACATTTACTTCATTTAAAATGTTGAGAGACTCTTCGGGTGTTAAGATTTTATTTCCTGAGTTTTGGACCTTTGGGGTTTCTGTGTCGAATTTAGGGTTTTAGAATCGAGTTAGGGTTTTGAACCTCGTCTGTGCTCTATAACCTTGTGAACTATCCGTCACTAATACTAGGGTCTGAGCGGGGTCTTTACACGGGTCGTTATTAACCGGGTTTTTACAACTAGGGTCTGTACCGAGTCGTTACAAGCTACCCACTTAAACAGATTTTGTCCTCGAAGTTTCGCCCCGCACTTCATTGTATGGAAGGTTGAGGATGATTTACTATCATTGTGCCTTCTCGTTCTCCAAAATTGTGTTCTATTTACTTGAGTTGTTCTTTATTGCGGGTGTGGATAAGGTCGAGTCCATTTGTTCAGCACTTAGAGTAAATGTTATTTTGTCATACTAACATCTTAAACTGTTTACTACCAAATCTTCAAGGAGCATGTCACATAACCGACTAGCCCCAAAAAGTTCGTATCTCTGTCACATTAGTTGGCTTCTTCCCGTTAACTGTTGCTTATACCTCTGTTGGGTCCACTTGAATTTTTTCTCCATATATAACATGACTTAAAAATATCACCCGGTCCAACTAAAACTCTCACTTACCAAGGTGTACATACAACTTGTCCTTTCTTAGGACCTACATAGAATCTTCAAATGTTCCCTATGTTCCTCTTCACTACGAGAATATAATCGAATATCGTTTATCAATACAATTACAAATTGGTCTAGAAAGCTTCTGAACACTCGATCTATTAGGTCCATAAATACAGCAGGTACATTTATTAACCCGGAAGGCATCATCTACAATTCATAATGCTCGTAACGAGTCCTAAAGGCAGTCTTGGGTATATCTAACTCTTGCACTTTCAATTTGTGGTATCATGACCCCAGTCTATCATTGAGAACACGTTGACTCTGAAACACAACTTACATCGAGTACGACTTCTACAAGCGATTATATGTCTCTAAACTAGTCCACCACTGAAATTGATTCAAATATTCTCCACTTCTTTCTGGAAAGACTGTCACTTTACCGAAAACTAGCTCATTATCATATTCAAACGTACATCGAAGACTACTTCCTGATTGACTAACGATTACTTACTTGAAATCACATCACCACTTTGTGTTGAACCACGCTAGCCTTACGACCATTAAGACTAATACTGCCACTTGAACCTAATGAGTCACTAGGGCTAAGCATACCACACAGACTAAACGCTTCCCAGGTATATGCTTACCCATTTGAATCCAATCATAACCTCGTTACATATTTCCTTCACGTATCTACCATTCACCCTACAATTCTTTAACTGAGCAATACTATCTCCGGATTCTAAAATCTCTTATCATCATCGCTCACTCCCTTCACACATTCTCTGCCACAAAATCGAACCAAGAACCACTTTCGCACTTTGATTATATCATCTTACCCACACTCTACCAAGACACTTGATTCACTCAAGGCGAATTACAAAAATTATACCCTTGAATTTGTATAGTCTCACTTACGCTTCCACTCTTCTCATCCAAACACTTATTCCTCCCACGTACTCACACTAAGCTGCTACGCAACTCCACCAAAAATAACAAAATTATGTCACCCTCTAACTTCTCATACATAGAGTTCACACGCTCCTATAAGAAAATTCCTTCCCTATACCAGCAACATTTACGCACTAATCTAAACAAGCTTGCTCTAACGGGTCACATCACAAAAGATTTTTGAAAGCAACTTCCTTGCGACTCACATCGATACCACAATAGAAACTAAATACCACTCTATAAGAGTTACACAGTATAGACGCCAAACGAATACAAACTGATACCTTAAGAACCTACCACGTGAACAGCTTGGTCTGTCTAAAATGCGCACCTCACCCCTCAAACAATCTTTAGTATCAATGGGACTCACTGTTTCCACAAACTCCTTGGCACCTAATCTTTGAATTGCTTAACTGAAGAGTTATTAGTTTTTGAGATGATGTTGATAATCCTGATGACGAAGTCTGTAATCATATGCTTCCACCTTCTCGCTAGTCTTTCGAAAGGCTATTTCGTTCCTCTTAGCCTTTACTGTATGTTCTTGACGCGCTAGAACATTGGGTTTAAATGACTCTAATAACTGGATCGTTTTCTCAGGCGGTTGGTCATTCTAGGGTAAAACGAACATGATCAAAGATATAGTTGTGGTATTTACCTAATCATGTGATCCATTATGACTTGGTGGTTAATTCTTCATCAGGCTTCAAACGTTCTTTGTTGTGATCAAGATTCTTCGTTCTTTGATAGTGATGGCAACGATCTAGACTCTAACACTTCGGTGGGAAGGCCAGTGTGAATACCGATGTATATAGACGTACCTCCTTTGCTAGCGTACTAAGGTTATCATGAGTTTGAGGCCGTTTCTAATTTTTCACTTTCTTACTACCAATATGAATCTTTTGCTTCTCGATTTATCAAATGGGTGGGTCAGCTATGAACTGGTCTGGAAAAGTTTGAATTGTGGCATATGGTGGTGTCGTGAGTCCTTTGGTGTGAAGCTGTTGTTTCTAACTTTAGATTACTAATGGCATAGTTCTATTTGTTGGGACATTTGAAAAGATATAGTTAGTTGAATAAACCCTTAACCATCCTTGCAATCGGGAGTCTTGATCTTCAAAACTTTATTAAACGCCGATGTTGACAGATATTCTAAGCCGTGACATCAAGAAGAAATCTGTTTCATGCTTGAAGAAGTGTTAAGAGATTTTCACACATCATCTCAGTTTCCCATGAAAGCGCTAAGGCCTAATGATGTAATATCTTGACAATCGTTATTACTCATAGATCTATGGGGTAAGATTTTGAAGGTCGACAGTAAAAACATGCGCGGGGTTAGAACATCTTAGGGTGGAACCTAGGTGGTTCAAAGATAGGTTGGATGAGGTTAAATGGTCACGGTTAAGGCAATTACCATTGACACAAATTGAGTGGTCAGTTGTGGTTCAAATGTAGGAGAAACAAGAAAAGGATAGTGAACAATACTTTAAAGAAGTGTTCCCGAAAAGTCCAGTACAATTTGATTAAGATAAAAGAGATGTTTAAGCAAAAGGAGTAGCCAAACTAGATATTTTCCCTGAATTTACGTCGGCCTAACGTACTTCAATTCAAGCATCCAAGTCCACTTCCCTAGTAGAGATTTCAAGAGTGTACGAAGAATTCACAAAATCACTACTACAGATTATGGTTTTAGGATCGAGAGAAATGAATGATAGCATAAAATTTTATCAATGTCAAATGTTTGGAATAGGTACTTAACAAATAATTGATATCGACTTCTACAAGAGAAGAGTTAGTTCAAGGATAATGACTTGAATTAAAGGAGAATCAAATGAGAATACCAGTCTTTATCGAGGCATGAAAACTTAAAGACAAGGGACAAGTGTACTTTCTAGGATTAAATTTCGAATAGGGTTATCAACAAGATTTTGGTGCATAAAAGTTACCGACGAATGACACTTGACGGTACCGTTGAGGACCGACGATATAAGAAGAAAGGACATGTAAAAGAACTTCAGAAAGTTAACACTAGGGCATGGGGTAAAGTTGAAAAGGACTTATAAGGATGAAGTTACGAGGTTCTAATGATGTCTCTCGAGGTGATATCTAAAACTTATACTGCGCACTCCTGTCAACCTCCCCTTAAAATAAGGTAACTCGTTACATGAATCTTCGATCTTCGATTTCGATGCTCTTACTCGTCTTTTGCATGTAGATTCCTTGTTGTTCCTGAATTCGGTATCGTCCTGACGCGACTCGCTATAGGACTTAGATGCATCATATTTTAGTTTTTATAATCTATAGATGATAATTATTATTAATGCAATGCATCCTACAGAGCTTTTATGGGACATAACGCATAGCTTCCCATAACCTATGGCCTGAAGGTTCATTAAACCTAGACTCTGATACCAACTGTGACGTCCCGTCCTCTAGGCACGTCGGGACATACATAAATATAAATAAAGGAATGTTCTAGTCATTCATTTATATTTACATACGTTAGTTATTACATCATAAAAGAGTTTTAAACCGTTTAAAGTACTTAACTCCTACAGTTTCACAAAGAAATTTAAAAAATTACACTAAACACGAGAGAACTAAATATAAGAACAAAAGAAAAGGTCTCGACTCCTCTGAAAGCATCGACGAGATCCACGTGCTCTTGGAACTCACCTTATTCTTCAAACTCTTCTTCTCCCTTTGGGATGACTTCCTCTAAGAACTCCTCCTCACTTGTGGCACGAATGCCATGAGCCAAGGCCTAGAAGCAAAACACTCTAATCTTCTGACTAATCTCACGACACAAAATTCACCACAGCACATACCATATAACACCCAGTATAGTTTATGGTCCGTAGATAGATAAATTTATGACATGATAGCAGATAAGTCAATAAACATGTGCATATGAGATGCTGTGTATGAATGCAGATGCCTAACCCAACCTGCACCTAGATTATAACAAGAATTCCATGCCAAGAATCACTAGAGTAGACTTTCACGGGTATTTGATCACTAAAGCCATCATCACGCCTCATTATGAATAGTAAACGCGTGCCTTGGCTTCATGCCTTAGCTATTTTACTTAATGGCAATGACGTGAGGTTCGCGACATACTCTAGGCCAACAAATTTAATAAACCATTTCAATCAATCATATCAGACATATATCAAGCGATTTGTCCCACCTTAAGACTCGTGATGCCTTGTTGGAACGCGAAAGAAAAATAAAAACTGGCGCCGTGACCGTAAAAAACGGCGCATGCATTTTTCATGAAAAACCATAACAATAAATAGATATATTAATATTAAATATACCTTCAAGAAACTTGTACAAGTTTCTTTGATGCAGAACAACAATCTGAGATGACCCAATGATCTTCTCACGTATATCCCGAAGCACACGACGATCCCGGCAAGTGGGCACTGATCCGGATCTTCGTGTTTTTCTCCTTCTTGGTCTCTATCCCACACCGTTCTCTCAAAGCAAAAAGAATACACAATGGGAGAGAGAAGGGGGCGGCGGCTAGGGCTTGGGATTAGGTTAACTTTTGGCTCCTTGTGATATGTTTTAATATATCACTTGAGATTTCCATGGAAACTATATATCTCTTTCCTAAAACCAA
>JAOTRH010222888.1:0-10454 GCA_034768845.1 Heliamphora exappendiculata
TAGGGATAAACAATAAAGGAGATACAATAGAATCAAATCAGAATCAATCTAATCAATCTAAATCTAATATTCCAACAGTTTGTAACCTTATCCCAAGACAAGAGATGCAGCTTCCTCCTCTCTTCCTCCTCATCTCATAAGAACTTCCTTTGAATTTGGTTCAATTTTTTCTTGACCTGTTTTGGAATTCTGCATAAAGAAAGATAGTATGAAGGGATGTTAGCTAAAGTGGATTTAGTTAGAACTACTCTCCCTGCCATGGAGAGTTGTCTTCTGCTCCACCCACACAGCTTATTTCTTAGCTTATTCACAATAGGTTCCTAAGTACTTTTTCTTCTCATACCAGCTCCCAGAGGTAGTCCCAAGTATTGCATAGGTAGCACTCCTGCTTTGCAATTCAACATGTCTACTAGAGAAATCACTTCTCATCACCTAATAGTCTCACACCACATAAGACACTTTTGTGATAATTCACCTTTAGCCTAGATACAAGTTCGAAGCATCTCAAGATTCTCTTAATGTTCTTCAGCTCCTCGAGGTTATTGTTACAAAAAAAAGACTATGTCGTCTGCAAATTGCAAATGAGTAATGCACAGATCACTTACCCCCATCTCTATTCCCCTGATCAACTTCCTCTCCTTCACTCTTGAAACTAGAATATTCAAACCTTCTGCTGTAAGGTTGAAAAGAAAATGGGATAAGGGATCCCCTTGTCTTAAGCCCTTCTTCATCCCGAAACACTCAGAAGCTGCTCCATTCACCAAGACAGACAGAGATGGGGTTGAGATACACTTCTCCATCTAATTCACCCATTTGTTGCCAAAGCCAAAGCTTGACATCATTTAGAGGATATATATTCAGTTGACAGAATCATAGACCTTGTGTAAGTCAAGCTTCAGGATAATACCTGACTGGTTCTTCCTCTTTCACATATCAATAATCTCATTGGCTATTAACACTCCATTCAGAGTTTGCCTTCCTTTGTTGAAGGTTGTTTGCACCTCCCCCACCACATCCTAGATGACCAGCTTGATTCTGTTAGCAAGAGACTTTGCAAGAATTTTGTAAGCTGCCCCTACCAAACTGATAGACCGAAAATCTTTAAGGTATAAGGGGCTTGAGGACTTAGGGATTAAGGCAATGAAACAATCATTGAGGCCTCTCACCGGTTTACCAATAAAATGAAAGTCACTCATGAGTCTCATGATTTGGGGCTCCATCATCGACCAAAACCTCTGGATGAAGCTGAAGTTAAAACCATCTGGGCATGTTGCCTTGTTCCCATCACATCCTGCTGTTGCTGCACACACTTCCTCATTTGAGAGTACACTGGTTAGGTTTTCTCTTTGGCTTTGTGTTAACATTCTAGGGAAGGAGCCACTGATGCAGGGCCTTGCATTGCATGGTTCCTTGAACAACCCTCTAAAGTGAGCAACCACGGCCCTTTTTACCTCTTGAGGTTGTTCCAATGTTCTCCATTCCTAGTTGATGTGCCCAATGTAGTTTCTCCTCTCCCTCCCTTTTGTCACCCTGTGGAAGAAAGCTATGTTTTAATCTCCCAATTTAACCCAGTTGGTTCTAGCTTTTTGTCTCCACTCATTTTCCTCCCACAGATGTTCCTCCCACAGCTTCCTTCTTGAATCTTTCAGCTTTTTGCTCTCTTCATCCTTTAAGTCCCTAGTCTAAGCCTCCTTCTCCAGCCCCTCAATTCCTGTAGAGATGATTTCAATCCTGTCTGAGGTGTTGCCAAGGTCTTCTAACTTCCATTTCTTTAGGCCCCGTTTGACATGTTGCAGGTTCTTCATTAGAACAAATCCTCCCCAACCTTGGCGTACATTTTCATTCCACAACTTCTTAACCATAGAGTTGAAGCTTGGATGGTTGAACCACACATTATAAACTGTGATATCATGGTACCCTACATCAAAAAAGGAGAGAGAATTTCTAGGTTATAAAGAAAAAACCTTAGACCCCTACATAGCAACGAGGCTTTTTTCTAGGTGGTAGAGACTCTAGCAGAACTCCGCAGGTAAACGTGCTTACGCTAGAGCAATGTAAGGATGAATAACCTCTTGGAAAGAACAAAATCGTGAGGGCTTTTATCCAAAGCGGGCAATATCGTTACCATGTGAAGGGTCGGGGTGTTACAAATGGTATCAGAGCTGACTTTTTTCACCTTCGAGTGTAGACTTTGTCGTCTCGCGTGTCATGTGGGCCAGCTACTGAATAGGCGGGTCAATAAGGACTAACAAGCTATCAGAGCTGGCAGGCTACTACACGGGGACATGCAGTCTTAAGGGAATGGATTGTGATATCCTGGTATCCCACATCAAAAAGGAAGAGGGAGTTCCTGGGCTATAAAGAAAAAAACTTTAGACCCCTACAAAGCAACGAGGCATTTTCTCAGGTGGGAGAGACCCTAGCAGAACTCCATAGTTAAACGTACTTATATAGACATGTAGAGGACTTTTGCTCAAAGCGGATAATATCGTTACCATGTAAAGAGTCGAGGTGTTACATAAACCCTGAAGGGTTTAGGTCCTCAATCCTTCATACCACCTACTAGCACCAGAGGGTTGTGATCTAATAAAGCTCTAGGGTGAGCACATTGGTTCCAACCATATATAGACAGCCATTCCTCATACAGAAGGAACCCATCCAATCTACTCAATTTGAGATTCACTTATAAATTCGACTAAGTAAATCTTATGCCCTATAGTGTGGGGTTAACCAAATCCATTTCGAAAGTGAAGTTCTAAAAATCTTCCATCCCTCTGGGTATACCAATATAACCTTTTTTCTCCTCCCCCCTTGGAACCTCATTGAAGTCCCCTCCTAGGCACCAGGGTCTTGGAAATCTCTGTTTCAACTCTGCTAACTCCTTCCATTGGGTTTTCCTTTGAACTTCATTATTTGAAGCATATACATTCCCCAAAACACACTGAAAATTATCACCTCAAACTCCTATTAGGGTGATGTAATTCTTGTTCACTAATGTTTGCTGAGCTTGGAAGCAACTCTCCTCCCACACACACGGCAGACCTCCTAAGGCTCCATCAGCATCAGATGCCACCCAATTGAACTTATCAATGCCTCCCTATAAGAGGTGGCCTTCAGCTTTGTATCTTGCAACAAGATCATATGAGATGAATAGGTTCTTGTTGCCTTCTTAACCATTCTCTTCTTAGTGCTTATTCCCAAACCCCTTACATTTTAAGAGAAAATTTTGCAATCCATAAAAACATAATAACTTCAAAACTTTGATCCCCTTCTTTGGATGAATCTGTCTATTTCTTCCCTCGTGTAGAACCCTTTTCCTAGTTGTCCCTGTTAGCCTTCTCCACACTAAGCAGCCATTCAATACAATTCTTCTCACCTTCTAGGAAGTCAACCCCCAAGAGCTTTCCTACCTCCACTGTCATCTCAGCCTCCTCCAAGATCAGTTTGTTTCAATTTTTTATACAAGAGGATGATATGGAGCCCTGTGTACCTTTGAGTTGCAAGTGAACTGCTACTGATGCTTTCAAGGGTAATGCTTTCCTCTTCCTCCTGCTTTTACCTGGCCCAACTCCTAACACAAACTTGCTCTTCCTTCGACTTTTTGCTTTAGTCTTGCTCTCTTTCTTCTTCTTTGTAACTGCTTCTTGCCTTACCTCATTGGTTGTAGTCTTGACCCAACTATTTGGGGACATCTCAGGTGCCAGGTTGGCCAAGCTTTCCATACTACTATTCTGGTTAGTCCTAATCCCACCTTCTTCATTGACTTGCTCAGCATGTGTGTTGTCTTTAAGAATGCTAACACTAGCCCATGTCCCTCCCTTTTCTGCAGACGTAGCTATTACAGCAGTCATAGGATGACCTGCCTCTGAGTGTCCTTCCCTTCTGTTTACACCGTTTGTAATAGATCTCGAGCTGCTCACTTTTTGACTCTTAGTCACCTCCACTGCTTTATCCATGCCTTTTGCTTTTGCCCACAAGTTCTGATGTGGATTTAACCTCCTAGTTCCTGAGATTTCCTTATCCATGCTGCTACAAGCCACTAAGGCTCTGCCCTTCCCTATTGCATGTCCTTGCTTTCTTCTTATCTGATCAGTCTCTTCAACAAAATAGCAAATCCCAGTCGTCGACATCTAGCTCTGGCCATGCCTTTTTCGACCCCATCGCTTCACCTCACACGGTTGTGTAAGCTGCCTTGCCATTCAAACAGTTTGTGGCTTTCCTCCTTTCCATCTTCTGAAGGCCTGTTTGAGCTTCTCTGTCTAGACACTCCCCCTCATGAGTTCGACCCATGACAATCCCTTGGCCAAACATCTCTGCTATTCTGATTTTATATATGAAATTTCCCACCTTTATGTTGCTAACATGGTTGATAGGCTCTAAGCTCTCTGCTGCAATGAACACTCGTGCTTGAGTAATGTCTTTTTTAGTTCTTGTATTGGGATCTACTGCTAGAACTAGGCCAACAGATTCCCCTACCTTTGTGAAAGTTTTCGAGTTCCATGCATTGAGGGGAACTCTCAATGGTAATCCATACGTTTCTCCATTTGTTGAAATCTCTGTTACTCCATTCACATATAACCTCAAACCAATTCTCCAACCATGACTTTGCTTTCTTGCAGTAATGTGCCTTGTCATCCGTAGATGGGAACTGAATCAAAACCTTAGGTCCACTAAGAGGTTTTATTGTAATATCAAGGACACCCTCCAATCTCATCGCGTCTTCAATGTTGTGGACGATACGCCAATCTCTTGCCACTCCAACCATGAATCTTTTTAACTATTCCTCCTCAGTGGTCTCCACTTTAACATCTGCTATGACATTATCGCACTGGCTATCTAATTCTGGGGCACCTCCTTGTACCACCTGCACATAGGATCTACCATCATAGGTTGCTTTCTTCCAGATGCCTGATTGAACACGCTTCTACTTGGACATGTCTGCATCGTTGCTTTTATTCAACTTTTTATCAGGTCTATACTTGGCTTTACTCACTACCAAGCGTTGGACCAATAGCCAAACACCATTGTATCTTCTGATAGCCTCTAAGGCTTTGCTGGGATGAACGCATCTAACACTCTCCCACACTTCCCAAATATTTCTCTCAACCATCCATTGTACATGTCAAATGGTAAGTCATCGACCAATACCGTGTGAATTCGGTTCCCTCCCTATGTAGCTAGTTCTTTGCCTTGTCTGCTTGCTCCTTCAACCTCCATTACAACTTGGTTTGTATTATTTATTGTTTCTTTTTTCATTGTTATTATTATTAATATTATTTTGTTTATTTTTTTATTTTTTTTTGTGTAAGAAGAGTTCTACAAATCTTGAGTACTTGACTTTCACATGTAGAATTCAATAAGAGTGAGTTTTATGGCCTCATTGCGTAAGAAATTTTAAGTCGACTTATTATTTCTTGACTTAAATTTACAAAAAATTTAAGAATGAAAAATCTCAACTTGTTTGGCAATATTGGCTTATTACCTTATTGCTTATTTGGATCTTAGCATTTTGTCTAGTGATTTTATTTATACCTAATAAAATATCTCATTACATCTACGTACATTAAAAAAGAAAATAACAAACAAACTAGATACCACTTTTTCAATATTTAACCCTCTCTCACGTGGCATGGAGCTAGGAGAGGTCAGAGGAGAGGATGGAGCGATAGTATAGAGAGAGAGAGAGAGAGAGAGACATAAAGATAAAGATGGAGAAGAGGGAAGAGGTGAGGGAGATTGTTGGGGGAGGTAGTGGCGGGGAAGGAGGCAAGGGGGTGTGGATGGTGGTAGAAGGAAGAGATAGAGGCGGGCTGTGGCGACTAGGGGCAACGGACGGGAGATGTAGGGTTTGGGTTGAATGTCAAAGAACGATTATTATTATTATTATTTTTTGGAAGAGGGGACACGTAGATGCTGAGAGAAGTATTTTAGATGTCTATATAATCATCCTTTTTTGACCTTTTGATTTTTAGCTAAAATATCATAACACCTTTCATAATTCTCACATAGTAGCATTAACAAAAATATCATAATTTGTTCCCACAAATTCGTTATTATCAAATATAAAATTATATAAAAGTAAAAAAATTAATTTATTTCATAACAACTGTCATCCTCTTTAAACCACTTTAACCCATGTGTAGTTTTATAATAACCAAAGAATTTGATTTGGCTTTAATACCCTTTGGCTATGTTTGATTGATTGGATTAATAATGAGAGATATATAATTTCACTTGAAAGTAATCTCATGAGGTTAATAATGAATGAATTATTAATATTATGTTCTATTAAGTATTGTATATTCCATATTTTATTAGAATAATTATCAAATAAATGCATAATCCTTCTACTACTTGTTGAATTTAAACAAAAAAATATAATTTAATAAAATATATAATCAAATTTCATGTCTAATCTAGTCAATCAAACATACTCTTTAAGCTAACTATCATAAACTACTTTAAACTACTATAAAAGTATACCAAACAAACTTTTTATTTAATTTAAAGTGACTTAAATCATAAAGTCCAATTTAACATCAATTTACCAAACGAGGCCTAGATCTTCAAGAGTTACCTTAGATCTTAGCATCATCTACAAAGTTTGCTTAGTTCAAGTGAATTGGTGATAGCATAGACAGTGTTATTATTTTTCTGATAGCATCCTGCCTATTAGGGAACCAGTAGTTGCACAAAGGCAGAATTAAGAAACAATGAAAGACAAAAAAAAACAAAAAAAAAAAAAGGAAAGGAAAGGAAAGGAAAGGAAATAATGATAATTTAATTACTTATATTTCTCAAATTTGAAAGCAGAAATTAAACTGCCTACCCTTAGCATACCCTTTGGCTATTTGATGTCCTCAACAAATTTTCTCCAATTTCTTCATAATCAATGTTTGATAGGTTTAAGTCAGAGTGAGAAAGTAGTTTACCCTCCACAAAACATCAACTCCAGTTGAAATTTAATAACACTAAACTCATAACTCAATGCTCTGTTTTATTTAGCATTTAAAGAGATATTGTACAGTAAACTTCAGAAGACCCTTCTACTCTTATTTCACAATGTATTTTAGATACAAAGGTCAAAAGATGATAAGATAGTGTTGGAATTTAAATATCAATTTTTAAACGCGAAAGCAAAAATTCACATAAAAAAGCAAAAAAATAATTAATACCGAGAATTTACGTGATTCAGCTTACACTGGTCTACGTCCGCGAGTAAGAGAAAAAATATTTCACTACGTCAAATGTGAAAGAGTACAGCACCCATTTTCATTTTCTCTACCAGCTAGCATCTTTATATTTTATATATTCTCTAACTCTAGAACTCCCACTAGTGTCCTATTTATAGGTACACGTAAAAACTTTAGAAGCCCATAAACTCATATTATTATAAACCAAATAGCATGACTCACACCTCTACACCGAAATATCTGCACTCCAACCTGAGTGCCCCCACAAAACTAACTACTTTGTAGGAGAATATGGCTCTGCCTCTCCCCCTTTATATCCACAATCAGAGAGATCACCGCTAATAACCAAATCAAGAGCAAAAGAAACTCGCTTCTGTCGAGCTGTACACATGTCCATCACATCTGTCGTATTAGTTTCGTTGCCCAAAATTTTTCTGTAAACATCCAACAACTGTTGCTATCACTTCTTGTCGGCATCCTACACACTATTTGATTTATTCACCTGCACACACGTACTATCTCGTCGCTTTCGTGTACCTTGTGCCTATTACGTGTGCTTCTCTACAACTGTTGTTCACCCTGATCACCTTTACACTTTGTCTGTATATGTCGCCTATCTGTATTATTCATCTGATGTCTGGCAGTAACTCCACATGTCACAACACTCCCTACTAACCCATGTAGGTTGTCAATCATATGTCCCTACAGTACCATATTCCCCTTTGAAACCTAAAGAACTCCATCTCCAAACGAGAACATGTAACCTATTGAATCCAACATACTCAAAGAAATCAAATTCTTTCTTAGATTCGATACATGTCTAACGCCAGTCAAAATCAACATAGCCCATTCGATTTGCAAAACAGCATTGTCCCTGAATCGACAACTCTACTCACTGCATTGTTAGCCATCTTGACAGTACTCCCATCACATAACTGATACGTATCAAATTACTCTTTGACTGCACACACGTAGGACGAACATCCAAAATTTAATATCCAATATGATTTTCTTGTACCTGAAGTAACTGTAAACACATCTAATTCTTCATAGTTAGAGATTTTTGTAACCACAATCTCTTATGATTGTTTTTTTCCCTTGTCTGCCTTGTACATCAGGCAATTTCTCTTCAGATGACCTTCCTTGTCACAATAGTAGTGCATCACTTTGTAACCTCTCGACTTGGAACGACCTTCCTTCTTGAACCCCTCCTGCCTCACTGTTTCCTTGCTTTTGATTTTCCCACTGCCTGATGCAACCATGATGCTCTCCCCTAAAGATCTGTCACTTTTCTTCTTCTTCAACATCTCAGCAAATATATATAAGAGCAGCAACAACATCTAAACGAAGGTATCTTTTCCAAACATCAGTGTAGTCCTTAGATACTCATATGATGAAAGTAAGAAAACCAACAGGAGATTGCTTTATCCACATCCTCGTTTTTTGCACCAATAGAATCCAATCCTGCTAGTATCCTATTTAACTCATCCAAATGCTTTATAAAATTTACTTTCTCTGTCATCTATAGTGTATATAACTATTTTTTTTTAAAGACACTGATTCGTCAATGTCTTGGACTTATACCTGCTCTCCAACTTAGTCCAAAGTTCCATCAGATCGCTTTCTTTGATGACCTTCCAAATAATGCTGTTACTGAAATACAATTTACTAAGTCTTACACCTCTTCCTACTCTACATTCTTCATCATTTTAGGTTTTTTTGACTTCTTCATAGGAGTTTTAATCAGTCCTTCGCGTATCAAAATATTCTTTACCATTTACTGTCATACAATGACGTTGTAGCCGTTAAAAAGTTTATTTACGAAATCCAAAGTTTTACCGCCATTAGCTTTATTCTAACAATCCCCCACAATCTAAACTTGTCGCAATACTAGATATGTGTAACACTTGTCTCACACAGTTCAAATCGTTTCTGATTATACCTGATCGCTCCTGACTGTCTTTGACCACACCCGATCAATCGTAATCTATGCCGATCTGTCAAATCGAATCAAACAATACAAAAACTAAAAAATGTAACGTACCGATAAATTTGCAGCGCTGAAAATTTGAAAAAGACACCTCAAATTATTTTGTTATATATACAAATCGATATAACAAAATAATTTTAAGTTGTCTATACAAAAACTGTATAACCACACAGTATTAAAACTCACTAATTCAAAATTCCAAATCTAATCAATAACCAAGACAGTAAAAAAATATCCAATTTCCTAATCTTGCGAAGTCCAAAAACAATTACCTAATTCAACACTTCCCAAATTGGATACGAATCCATATCTTGTTTCATTCCTGTGAACGGCAATCAATGCCTCAACACAATCATCATTTCCCTATTCCGATTTCCGTGCAATTGAAAAATACCAGCAAAATTTCACGTTGACCGAGAATTGAAGATTAGATTTCAGCAGGCTTTCAACAATGGTCACTCGTTTGCTATTATCAAAATCTTCTGATTCGACCTGCACTTTTTTTTTTTCTAATGTGCAGATTAAATAATTTTTTATTTATATAATACAAAATTAAAAATCATAGCTTGTACTAATCACCCGATTTTACATCATCAATCATCGATTTTGATACAACTTATTGAGATTTAAACACTAATTTTCGAATATAAACAAAAGCAACACTCTACTCAAAAAAATAAAAAATAATCAACACTAAAAATTTACATATTTCGCCCCCAACGAATTACGTCCACAAGTGAAAAAAAATATTTTACTGCGTCAAATATAAAAATCCGTCCACAAATAAGAGAAAATATTTTATTACGTCAAATATAAAAAAAGAATACAGCACCCGTCTCTCTTCTCTCTACCAACTAGTCTTTCTATATTTTCTGTCTTTTCTAACCCTAAAACTCCCATTAGTGTCATGTATTTAGGCACGCATAAAAAATTTAAAAATTCATAAGCTATATTATTATAAACCCTATACATATAAAATTTTTAGTAAACTCTTAATTATATTCCAGCCTAAATTACATTTAAACCAAATATTATAATAAATACAAATTTAATAAAATACAAAACACTTAGCCCAGCAGACAAAAAGTACAACTATTATTCCAATCACATATTCAAAAAAAAAAAAATCTCAATATCATATTCGTCTACAAAAATTGCAATAAAAATTGCATTTTCGTAATGATTTGACGCAATGACAATTACTCAAAATGTTCATAGCGCCAAAAAAGCACAAGATTTTTTACAATTTCAAAACGTTATTGGATAACATT